>JBAPGN010002998.1:12922-37962 GCA_037355405.1 Vitis amurensis
TCCCGAGGCGTACTGTGCTACAGTGTCGTCAAATATCCCCAGCTCGTGCAACCCGTGAACCCCGTCGCGTGCGTTTCCCGAGGCATCCGTGCTACAGTGATCGCACGCGTCCCGAGGCGTACTGTGCTACAGTGTCGCCATGTAGCCCCAGCTCGTGCAACCCGGCATCCCGGGATCCCCGTCGCGCGCGCTTCCCGAGGCGCCCGTGCTATAGTGAACGCACGCGTCTCGAGGCGTACTGTGCTATAGTGTCACCATGTAGCCCTAGCTCGTGCAACCCGGCATCCCGGGATCCCCGTCGCACGCGCTTCCCGAGGCGCACGTGCTACAGTGAACGCACGCGTCCCGAGGCATGCTGTGCTACAGTGTCGCCATGTAGTCCCAGCTCGTGCAACCCGGGATCCCCGTCGTAGGTGCTTCCCGAGGCGCCCGTGCTACGGTGAGCGCCCGCGTCCCGAGGCGTACTGTGCTACAGTGTCTCCAATCGCCCCAGCTCGTGCAACTCGGCATCCCTGGATCCCCGTCACGCGCGTTTCCCAAGGCGCCCGTGCTACAATGATCACACGCGTCCCGAGGCATACTGTGCTACAGTGTCGCCATGTAGCCCCAGCTCGTGCATCCCAGGATCCCCGTCGCACGTGCTTCCCGATGCGCCCGTGTTACAGTGAACGCACGCGTCCCGAGGCGTATTGTGCTATAGTGTCGCCATGTAGCCCTAGCTCGTGCAACTCGGCATCCCGGGATCCCCGTGGCACGCGCTTCCCGAGGCGCACGTGCTATAGTGAACGCACGCGTCCCGAGGCATACTGTGCTACAGTGTCGCCATGTAGTCCCAGCTCGTGCAACCCGGCATCCCGAGATCCCAGTCGCACGCGCTTCCCGAGGCGACCGTGCTACAGTGAGCGCCCGCGTCCTGAGGCGTATTGTGCTACAGTGTCGCCAATCGTCCCAGCTCGTGCAACTCGGCATCCCTGGATCCCCGTCACGCGCGTTTCCTGAGGCGCCCGTGCTACAGTGATCGCACGCGTCCCGAGGCGTACTATGCTATAATGCCGTCAAATATCCCTAGCTCGTGCAACCCGGCATCCTGGGATCCCCATCGCGCGCGCTTCCCGAGTTGCCCGTGCTACAGTGATCACACGCGTCCCGATGCATACTATTCTACAATGTCGCCATGTATCCCCAGCTCGTGCAACCCGACATCCCGTGATCCCCGTCGTGTGCGCTTCCCGAGGCGCCCGTGCTACAGTGCTCGCACGCATCCCGAGGCGTACTATGCTACAGTGTCGCCACGTTACCCGAGATGGTGGCTCACGACATCTCGGGATTCCAATCACACTCGCACCCCGAGTCTCGCTCGCTACAGTGATCGCACGTGCTATGGTGGTCGCACGCGTCTCGAGGCGTACGTTGCTACAGTGCCGCCACGTAACCCGAGAAAGTGGCTCCCGACATCTCGGGAATCCAATCACACTCGCACCCCGAGTCGCACGCGCTACAGTGATCGCACGTGTCCCGAGGCATATATTGCTACAGTGTCGACGCGAAACCCGAGATGGTGGCTCTCCCGACATCTCGGGATTCCAATCACACTCGCACCCCGAGTCGAACGCGCTATAGTGATCGCACGCGTCCCGAGGCGTACGGTTCTCCAGTATCGTCACATAACCCGAGAAGGTGGTTCCCGACATCTCGGGATTCAAATCACACTCGCACCCCGAGTCTCCCTCGCTACAGTGATCGCACGCGTCCCGAGGCGTACGTTGCTACAGTGTCGGCACGAAACCCGAGATGATGGCTCACGACATCTCGGGATTCCAATCACACTCGCACCCCGAGACGCGCTCGCTACAGTGATCGCACGCGTCCCGAGGCGTACGTTGCTACAGTGTCGGCACGTTACCCCGAGATGGTGATCCTCCCGACATCTCGGGATTCCAATCACACTCGCACTCTAAGTCGAACGCGCTACAGTGATCGCACGCGTCCCGAGGCGTACGTCGCTACAGTGTCGCACGAAACCCGAGATGGTGGCTCACGACATCTCGGGATTCGAATCACACTCACACCCTGAGTCTCATTCGCTACAGTGATCGCACACATCCCGAGACGTACGCTGCTACAGTGATGGCACGAAACCCGAGATGGTGGCTCACGACATCTCGGGATTCCAATCACACTCGCACCCCGAGACGCGCTTGGTATAGTGATCGCACGCGTCCCGAGGCGTACGTTGCTACAGTGTCGCCACGTAACCCGAGAAGGTGGCTCCCGACATCTCGGGATTCCAATCACACTCACACCCCGAGTGTCACTCTCTACAGTGATCGCACGCGTCCCAAGGCGTACGTTGTTACAGTGTCGGCACGAAACCCGAGGTGGTGGTCGTCGTGACATCTCGGGATTCCAATCACACTCGCACCCCATGTCGCACGCGCTACAATGATCGCACGCGTCCCGAGGCGTACGTTGCTACAGTGTTGACACGAAACCCGAGATGGTGGCTCACGACATCTCGGGATTCCAATCACACTCGCACCCCGTGTCGCACGCGCTACAGTGTCGCACGCGTCCCGAGGCGTACGTTGCTACAGTGCGCCACGTAACCCGAGAAGGTGGCTCCCGACATCTCGGGATTCCAATCACACTCACACCCCGAGTGTCATTCTCTACAGTGAACGCACGCGTCCCGAGGCGTACGTTGCTACAGTGTCGGCACGAAACCCGATGTGGTGGTCGTCGTGACATCTCGGGATTCCAATCACACTCGCACCCCATGTCGCACGCGCTAGAATGATCGCACGCGTCCCGAGGCGTACGTTGCTACAGTATTGACACGAAACCCGATATGGTGGCTCACGACATCTCGGGATTCCAATCACACTCGCACCTTGTGTCGCACGCGCTACAGTGATCGCACGCGTCCCGAGTCGTACGTTGCTATAGTGGCGCCACGTAACCCGAGAAGGTGGATCCCGACATCTCGAGATTCCAATCACACTCGCACCCCGAGTCTCCATCGCTACAATGATCGCACGCGTCCCGAGGCGTACGTTGCTATAGTGTCCCCACGTAAGTCGAGATGGTGGCTCTCGACATCTCGGGATTCCAATCACACTCGCACCCCGAGTCACACGCGCTACAGTTATCGCACGCGTCCCGAGGTGTACGTTGCTACAATGTTGCCACGTAACCCGAGATGGTGGCTCCCGACATCTCGGGATTCTAATCACACTCGCACCCCAAGTCGCACGCGCTACAATGCTCGGACGCATCCCGGTGCGTACGTTGCTACAGCGTCGGCACGCGCTACAGTGGTCACACGTGTCCCGACGCGTACGTTGCTACAGTGTCGCCAGGTTACCCAAGATAGTGGCTCCCGACATCTCTAGATTCCAATCACTCTCGCACCCTGAGTCACACGCACTACAGTTATCGCACACGTCTCGAGGCGTACGTTGCTACAGTGTCTGCACGAAGCCCGAGATGGTGGCTCGCGCCATCTCAAGATTCCAATCACACTCGCACCTCGAGTCGCACTAGCTACAGTGATCGCACGCGTCCCTATGGGTACGTTGCTACAGTGTCAGCACGAAACCCGAGATGGTGGCTCCCGACATCTCGGGATTCCAATCACACTCGCACCACGAGTCACGCTCGCTACAGTGATCGCACGCGTCCCGAGGCGTACTGTGCTATTGTGTCGCTAGGAGAATAATATTAAATAAATAAAATAATAATAAATAAGTAAATAAGATAATTTTAAATTAGTAATTAAAATATTAAATAATTAATTAGTTGTAAAATAATATTATATAAAGAATGAAATTAAAAGTAAAAATAAAAAAATTAATTGATTAATTAAATAATTAATTACTTATTAAAGTAATATTTTTAAATTTATTAATTAAAATAATAATGATTAAGAATTAGTAAAGTAAATATTAAATGGTTAATAAAATAAGTAAATAAAATAATATTAAATTAATAGTTAAAATATTCATTATTAAATTAATAGTTAAAATATTCATTATTTAATTATATAAATAATAAATAACTAAATTAATATTTGATTAAGATAATATGTGAAAAATTGTTAATTAATAATTAGTGAAATAAATATTAAATAGTTAATTAAATCATATTAAATAATTGATTAGATTATAATAATATTAAATAATTGACGTGGTGGGTATAATAAATAAGTAAATAAGTAAATAAGATAATATTAAATTAGTAATTAAAATATTAAATAATTAATTAGTTGTAAAATAATATTATATAAAGAATGAAATTAAAATAAAAAATAAAAAATTAATTGATTAATTAAATAATTAATTACTTATTAAAATAATATTTTAAATTTATTAATTAAAATAATAATGATTAAGAATTAGTAAAGTAAATATTAAATGGTTAATAAAATAAGTAAATAAAATAATAATTAAAATATTCATTATTTATTTATATAAATAATAAATAACTAAATTAATATTTGATTAAGATAATATGTGAAAAATTGTTAATTAATAATTAGTAAAATAAATAAGTAAATATAATAATATTAAATAATTGAAGTGAAGGAGGTGGGTAGGGGAAGAAGAAGAGGTGGGTAGGGGAAGAAGGAGAGGTGGGCTGGGCCAAAAGTAAGGAAAGGGCCCAGCCCAAAGGAAAGAAGGAAATGGGCAAAAAAAATAAGGCCCATTCCCATTTAATTAATAATTTAATTATGAAAATAAGAAATAATAATTAAAAAATTAATAATATCATTATTATTAAATAATATTAAATAAAATATTAAAATAATATTAAATAAAATATTAAAATAATATTGAATAAGTATTAAAAATAATATAAAATAAAGAATAAAAATAATATTAAATAAATTATTGAAATAATGTTAAATAGACGATTAAAATAATATTAATGACCCGGGTCGGGTAGGGGAAGGTCGGGTTCAGTTTGGGTCGAAAAAAAATTCGGGAATAGAGTTGGGAGGTTTGGAGAAAAGCATAAGTAGTTAAAATATGTAACGTATAGTAACGCTTTATATAAAAATGATATTGTTTATATTGAAACGAGTCGGTTTAACTGAAAGTCCACTTTCGGGAGTTGGAATTGGACCTTTTTTTTTTTGAAATTGGATAATTTTTCAAGAGGAACGATATGGAACCATATGATTGGGACGATTCTGGCTCCGCGGGGCCCAATCAAGAAAAAGTGCAATTTGGCCCATTTTCCCGACCGTTGGATTGGGACTGAACAATGTCGAAACGGCGATCCGTTGGTTCCGTTAGACTCGTACCATCGAGGACTATGGAAAACAAAATTCTGTTTACGACGGTTTTAGGGGCAACCAGTAGATCCGGAAAAACTACCAAAAATACCGAGACTTTGAAGGCGATTTTGAGGCCCTAAACGATCTCGGATGGCTGAAAAACACCCATAGCAGTGAGGGAACTTGACTGGTTTGCTTCTCCACACCGTTCCCTTAGACCCTAGGCCGGGCCAAAAGTCAAATTCCAAAAAACGTTCTTTTTGAATAGTGGTTTGACCATTGCGCCCTTCGCGGAAATGCCAAAAAACACCCCCCTTCTGGACCCACTTTCCACGATTCGAACCGTTGGATCGAAACTAGACACGTCGATGGACGTCGCGCGACCCTTCGTTTTCATTCCGAGGGACCCATGCCCTTCGATCCGCACCCCGGAAGTGAGCGCACCCGTTTCTTATGAATAGTAAACGGGTAATATTTTTCGATCCTTTTTTCGTGCCCTTCCCGCCATTGCAATGCGAATCCAACCGTACGGATCGAAAGCCCTTGTCGAGGGCTATGACGGCCTGACCTCCTTTTTCGGAAGAAATTTCTCGAACCCCGATATTATTAGGGTAAACCTCTTATGAATAGCGTAAATAGTGCCAAAAAAGTGAGAATTTTCCCCTTTTTTTTAAGCGCGATTTTCAATACCTTCTGGCCATAATCCCGTCGATCGTGCCCCATGGATGGAAAGACCACGTCGAAAACTATGACGGTCGACCCCTCTTGCCTGTCGACGTCGCCCGAGATAGCCAGAATCGCCATCAAAAGAACGGACGGCCGGCAGCCCTCCTGGGCAAAAGGGAAGGGGCAGCAGCCACACCTGAGCACCCACCTGCCACGTGGCGCGCTCAGGTGCGGCCAGGCTGCCCCCCCTTTTTTCTTTTCTTTTCTTTTTTTTTTTTTTTATTTTTGAGGGTGCTCCACGTGGCACCCCCACAAACCCATTTTTGGGCCAAAATTCGGCCCAATTTCGGCCCAAAATCTGGGCCTTTTTGTTTTTTAATAATAAAAAAAAAAAAAGACAATGGGCTGCCACATGGCAGCCCCTTCACCACCCCAATAGGCGGCCCAATTTCGGCCCAAAATCTGGGCCTCTTTTTTTTTTTTTTTTAAAACAATGGGCTGCCACATAGCAGCCCCTCCCCACCACAGTAGGCGGCCCTTATATGGGCCATTGTGGGCCCACTTTCGACCCAACTTTTGTTTTTCATTTTTTTTTTTTTTTTTTTTTTTTTTAAATTGGGAGGCAATTGTGGGCCTTAGCCCTTAGCCTTAGCCATTAGCCCTTAGCCTTAGCCATTAGCCCTTAGCCTTAGCCCTTAGCCCTTAGCCATTAGCCTTAGCCCTAACCTTTAGCCATTAACCCTTAGCCCTTAGCCATTAGCCTTAGCCCTAGCCTTTAGCTATTAGCCATTAGCCATTAACCATTAGCCCTTAACTCTTAGCCCTTAGCCCTTAGCCCTTAACCTTTAAATTTTTTTTTTTTTTTTTAAATTGGGAGGCAATTGTGGGCCTATGGCGACATTCTAGCCATTAACCATTTTTTTTTTAATGGGGCCACATGCCGACACTGTAGCACAGTACGCCTCGGGTCGTGATCACCCTAAACCCTAAACCCTAAACAATAAACCGCGAAACCCCGAAACCCTAAACCCTAAACCCGAAACCCGAAACCCGAAACCCTGAACCCTGAACCCGAAACTCGAAACCCGAAACCCGAAACCCTAAACCCTAAACCCTAAACCCTAAACCCCAAAACCCCAAAACCCCAAACCCAAAACCCTAAACCCTAAACCCTAAAACCCTAAACCCCTAACCCCTAAACCCTAAACCTTGAACCCTAATCACTTGTCCTTTATCCTTTTAATTTTATTTAATTATAAATATTTTTATTTTAAAATATTAAAAATACAATTTTATCCAAAAAAAATTGCTACAATATAAAAAATGGAGTTCTAATATTTTATAAATTAAAATTGATTTCATAAGATAAATTATTAATAATTTTAATTGTTTAAATAAATTAATGTTAATAAAAAAATTGTTATCACATATTTTTAATAAAATTTCAAAAATTAAATCTTAAATAAGATATTTTATATAAATTAATTTAATTTTTTATTTGAAATATAATAAAATATGTTTTAATAAAAATATTTAAAAATTTTAGAATAAATGAATATAAATATATTAAAATAATTTAGGCTAATTTTTTATAAAAATATGATAAATGTTATCTTTAATTGTAATTAAGAGGTTCTTGATTGTTTCATCTACAATCTTTCAAAAACCTTTAAGTAACCACCCAACGTAATAACAAGAGTCGGGAGGGGGAGAGAGAAAAAGAGCGAGAGGGCGCCCTCTGAAGTCGACCTTGAGTGTACGCAGCGAGGGAGATTATGCCGTTTTCGTTTTTGGTAATCTATTGATCCTTCGTCGATTACGTCGCCTTTTTTCTTAATTGGATTTTTTTTGGGAGGTCTTCTTGGGCTCGTGTTTGAATTTTTCGTTTCTTTGGATCTGGGTTGTGTTCTGGTTGTATATTGCATGAGGGTAGGGAGATTTGAGGAATAGTTAAAAAAACCTGAAATCCACCCTGAATGGATTGGATTTTGGGGTTTTGATTACTTGCGTTGATTTGGTTTTCAGATTGGGGTTGGAATTTTGCTCATGAATTGGTTTGAAATATGGAAATAGGGTATAAATAAAGCTTGGGAATTGGTGGGTTGGATTTTTTGGGTTTTAACTTCATCTTTCATTGATTTTTTTTTTTTTTTTTTTTTGGAGTACGTTTTGATATTTTTTTATCTGGCTTGTGTTTTGTTTGATGAATTGGAGGAAAAGCATGAAGAAAAATGAAATAAAACTAGGGATTTTAGGGGTTTTTTTAACTATGTCTCCCATTGATTTGTTTTTCCAAGGTATTTGATTTGATTTGTGGTTAGGAATGTCTGTTTTGGGGAGGAATTGCTGAATAATGTAAGAAAAATTAATTACATTTTCTCATTACTTTCTGAAAATGTAATTTTCTATAGATTTATTTTTTTTTAAAATTTTTTTTGGGTACAATTTCTTTAAGAAAATTTGGCATTTCCCTTTTCTTTTTCTTTCAATGGCTCCTGCATTTGAGGCCAAATGGGTGTGATGCATCCGAATCTTGAATTTGGTTCCCTTGATATTAGTTTCTGAAGTTTGATTTTCTTGAAATGTTTTATTTAACATCCTTTTAGTTTTCTTGGTATTAGTTTCTGAAATTTGAACTTCCTTAGATGATTTCTTTCATTATGCTATTTGTTTATGAACAAAGTTTAAAATGTTGTTTAGGGAATAACTTTGGTTGAAGATCCTGCACAGCATTCCACTAATTAATTTCAATATTTTGATTTCTTTCCTATTCTTCTTTACTATCTAGTTAGTTCTTGAATAACTGATAAAAAAATACATAGAATCTCATTTTCATTTCTTTCTATTCATATTGGATTCTAAAATTTTGTTTCCATTAGACTGTGTCTAATTTGAATTATTTCTTTATAATTGTGTTTCCAATTTTGTTCTAGGGAAATTAGGGTTATGATTTATAGGTTTTAGGGTTTAATGTTTAAAGTTTAATCCTTAAGGTTTATGGTTAGGTGTTTTAGGGTTTAGATTATCTATTTGATAGAATATGTGTAATATCCTTTGTATCTTTATGAAAATTGAGTTGTCATTTTGTTTTCACAAAAGTTTTGTATAATTGGTGCTTGTGATTAAATCTTATTTGAAGTTGTAAGTGTGTCCGTTTGATCACAACCACTACAATAGTTTGTTTCTCTTTTGTTTTTTTTAACCTCTATCCTTCAATAAGGTGTTCCTTTGAATAAGGTATTTCATTTACCTATTAAATTATAAAAAAAAACCATATTGTAAATGAATCTTTTTATATCCCCATGACATTTTAAATATATATATATATATATTATATGTGTGTGTGTGTGTGTGTGTGTGTACATTTCTTACGTGTAGGGTAAGACCTTTAAATTTCTCATTTCTTTATCCATCCAGTTTTATTGTGATACCCTAATAGAACAGAAAGCACAGCATCGGTAGCATATTCATGATGCCGAGTTGGTCACATATAGCAAAGGAGCCAATTAAGTTTAGTCAGAAGATATTAACCATCCATCAGCAGGGATTAAAAAACTCAGGATAGAGGCCTCTTCTGGCATTAGGAGCGAATGATAGAGGTCTTGAACACGCATTTGATAAAGTGTAAGGAGCGCGCGTCATCTGAAACGGGTGATTGTAGGCAAGTGAGAATGGGCAAAGTTGCAGGATGGGTGCGTTGTTCTAATAGATTGTATGACAATTAGGTGCTATTTGGAGTGTGGTGGTGTTGGAAGGGCTTATTTTAGATGGCCTGGCAAAATTTAGAAAGAAATGTTCAATAAACTAGATACTTGATTGATACAATTGCGTATAGTTAGAATCATGAGATGAACGTTCTGGAATAGGGATTCATGGTAGCGGCTGTGGATATGATCAATCCTTGTTGTAGGTCGCTTTCTCTGATGTCATACTATATACTGCATAACCTCCTCGCATATGATGCTTAGGCATGAGCCGTGGTGGAACCCTTATAGGAGCATAATGCTCGTGGATTTTGGACGAAATCAAAATTTGCCTTGATTGCCTAGAGTTTACTAGGAGACACTACTGGCTATTGCATTACTGATGCGCCTAATAGAAGTAGCCAAGCGTCTTCTTTTGAGAGTACGTTTTCTAATTCCAATCATCATTCCCCATCATGTACTTGGTGAGACCGATTCACTTTCAATCTTTATAGGTATGTGTCCGTGGATCGAGATAAAAACTCGAGTGTGCGCCTTTCTGCCTGCGATACTCTACTCCAATCCAATCTTAGGGGCAGGTTTCAAGAATTGAATGAGGAGCGAGTAACCACAGATTTCCCACATAAGTATTGTTTTGGATTATCTTACGGTATTCCCACGGTGAGAATTAGCTTCTTTGCTTGGGAAGCAACTTGGCCCAGGATTTTGACTCTAGATCAACTCAAAAAGAGGGGTTGGAGGATTCTTAATAGATGTTACTTGTGTAAGGAAGAAGAAGAAACTAGTGACCATATTCTCATCCATTGTTCGAAAGCTCGTTTGTTGTGATAGTTGATCTTTGCACTTTTTGGCATTCAGTGGATGATTGAGTTGTTCAATTAGAGAGGTCTTTCTGAGTTGGCACGGGTCCTTTGTGGGTAAAAAGAGGAAGAAGGCTTGGAAAGCTGCTCCGTTGTGTATGTTTTGGGTTTTATGGTGGGAAAGAAATAGGAGGGCTTTTGACAACTTTGAAAGCATGGATCAAACAATTAAAAATTCTTTTTTGTATCTATTTTGGGATTAGGTTAGATTGTATATTGAGGGCGGATCTTTGTCATTGTTAGACTTTGTTGATTAGGTAGACTCACAATAGGGTGCGATAGCGGGTTTTTGTGTCTTTGTGCCTTTTTGTCCTTTTTCTTTGTATACGACGTGTACTTTACCTTGACAACCAATAAAGGGTACGTTGCAACAGTTGCTCCTAGTTTTGCCAAGGCCCTTAATTAGAAAACCTGTTCACAAAAGAGAGTAGAAAATGAGAGAGGGAAAGGGAAGTAGGTGTTGGGGGGTGATTTCCAATTCCAGGAAGGCTATTGAGTTGAACATTGCTAATTTATATAAGACACCCGCCTTGGTAGGAAACCATATTGAAAAGATAAAATTAACCTTTTATGACATGAAAAACATAGGGTTTAATATAGGTAAATTTTGGTATTTGATGCCTCATTTGAACATCCCTGATTTTGGCAGGCTACTGAGTTTAACATCCCTAATTTAGATGAGGACACCCACTTTTGTAGGAAAGAACATTGAAAAGATAAATTTACCCTTTATGGCATAAGAAAAACATAGGTCTGTAACACAGGCAAATTTTGATTTCCAATGGCTAGTTTAAATTGGGTCGCTCATTAACAATAACCAGAATAGTTAAAGAAGCACAAATTATAGGCTGTCAACATGAAGTATCATATAGATCATAATAATTTTAATTCCAGTAAAATATAACTAATAAAAATGATTATACAATGTGCTCTCCAATTTCACCATCTCAATGGTGTATTTTACCTCCAAAGCAGTTCCGGTTTTTAATCCCTGCTTGTTCTCAGCACATTTTGCCCTTAGATGCTTTAATGAGGTCTCATAAATCATAAACTGGATGGATGGATTGCACACCTGGTATGTATTGACCTTAAGTAATAGTTGCAGTAATTCAGATAATTCATGTAATATTAATTCAGTTACCAAATAAGACTGACCATGATAAGTGTTGGGATGATGTATAAACTTCATGCTTCTTTATAAACTTCATGTGCCTATAGATGATGTATAAACACATAACAGAAACAAAAGATAAATATATATTTGGCAGTGACCACAGTAACAACAATCTCATTTTCAATAAATCAAGTAACGATGACATATCTTCAATGCGGTAAATATAACCATATTCCCATTACTGTCAATCTGTTCCACACCAATGCACTACACCCAATGGAGGTGTACTTCTGGAAATAGAAACTATTGGCATTTGAAATCCAAACATAAAACAAGGAACCCCTTCACAGGATAACCGATTTATACTTCAGAGATTACTTTCTAGAAAAAAAAAAAACAAACAAACAAACAAAATCCATGTCATGTAATTTTTAGGTCATTGTCAAAAGGTACAATGATTTTGGACAACTCTTATGTCAAAGAATCTGAATTCAGAGCAGGTAACAGTTTGTGACACCCGAGACTCCTTCAGCTATGGTAAACTAAAGCTCCCATGCGGGTTAGCCAAGAGCCCAATTAATGATTGAAGGTTAAAAGTCAAATAATTAAACAACATGATCACTTGTACTTTTGAATCTGAAAACTCAAGCAGAAGCATCTTTAAAGAAGTTTGATACTAAAATGGGTAAAATTTTTGCATTGAAAAAGCAGAGAAAAAGGAGAAGCACTGACCACCAACAATCCCACGGTAAAATGCAAGCATGACCAACAAAAAGGAAATAGAAATAATACCAACCGCATGCAGTGTCCCATAAGGAAGAGGTTTCATTGCATTAAGTTTAGCGAGTCCGTCTTGAAAAGTAGGAGAACCTATCAAAATTCTTTCACTAGCTTCCTTCTATAGAGCTTCCTTCTTTGCCTCCATGATTTTTCTTTCTGCTTGATTATGCGTCTAAAATCAAATAAAGAACCTCAAATGTTGAATCATCAATTGAAGCATGGACAAATCTTTCAGTTGACAAAATACAATAATATATGATAAAACATTCAAAGATCATGGGCCCATTTTGTTCTGAAAAAGGAAATGAGTATATGCATGTAATTTCAACCAAACACTCTTTCTCATATGTCATCATCTGCTGTTCATGTTATAAAATTTGTGAATGGGAAACACACCAAACCAGCAATATATAAAAGTTCGAGTAAAGATATATTTTTCCATAAATAGCAGGGTTAGAACACTGAAAAACAGAGCATTTTAAAAGGAATGTTTCCAAAGCCTGTATACTCCAATTCGGACAAACTCAGTGAGTCAAAGTAATACAAGATAAGTATACGATATATAAAACTGGCAAGTCTTCCTCCATTAGAACAAAGGTGGATAACTCCTACAGTTATGTGGATCTGATCCTAACTTAAGTCTTTCCTTTAGGTATACAAAAAATAAATAATAATATAAATAGCTGTCATGCAGCATCATCAATGCTGAATTCTCGATTCTCATGAAAATTGGTTGACTATCGAAGATGCCACTTAGTAAAATAGAATCAGACTTTTGGATAAATACATGTAGAAACCAATTTACAGGTACCTAACTTGAAGCATCAGAAAATGTAACCAAAGTTACTGAAATCACCTGCATACGGGTCACAAGTACCCATATAGGGTTGTCAACAATACATTCAAGGACCTGCAAAATAATGCATTTGGAGTAAGATACTTGCTGGAAGATTTGAAAATTATGTCCAGATCTGATTGGCTATAATCGGTTTGTGAATATTGTAATCGATTCAAATGGTTGTATATTTGGTTTCTTTCCCCTATTTCTTCCCTAGAAATTTGGTTGCAATTAGATTTCCTGATTTAGTCCTAAATTAGCCATAACCTAGTCAACTCTGTATGTATATAACCAGTACTCATCCTTTTGGGAATTAATATAGTGAGAAAATTTTCTTGTCCTTTATTGTCATTTTTTCTTTGGTTTTTTTTACCCAACTGCTATGTTTAGCTTTCATTGTTGAGCTTTATATCAATCCCTTTTCCCTCCGGTTTAAATCTGCCACCCCCCTTTCTCTAATCTTAGAAATTCTCAATAATGTCATGAATCTCTGAAAACTAAGCGTTCAAAACTTCATGGAAAGCCCCAATATGGGAATAAGGGAACTAGTACGAGAGGAGGAAATCAGAAGGTGAAAAATGGACAAACAAATCATAGAATTGCTGTGGGAGAATCCCAATCAATAGGAATTTTCACTAAGAGTAATGTAGAGAAACTAAAAAGGATGTCGAATCAGCTTGAAATTCTTAATCCAAGTTTTACACCAACTACGGGTTTTTGCTCTATGGATCAATTAGGTAATATCCATGCAATGAATGTTTCTAAGGATTGTTTTTTCCAGCACCGTGATCATTGATCCAAGTGCAACAAATCATACGACCAATTTTGCAAAGTTATTTTCTGCTTACTCTACATGTTCTGGAGAACAAAAAATAAAGATTGTTATCAGCAGAGGTTGCACAAGCTTTGGTGGTCAACACAACAAGTTCAGATCAGTCTCATCAACAATTGACCATTCAAAAATTGAATGGCAAAAACTACACTCAGTGGTCCCACTCTGCAATCATCTCCATCAAGGGTAGAGGAAAATTCGGGTATATTACTTGAAGTGTTAAGGAACCGAAGAAGGAAGATGAGTCTCAATACCATACTTGGGAAACTGATAATTCCCTTGTGATGGCATGGCTCATTAATTCTATGGAGCCCGTTATTGCTCCTACCTTTCTCTTCCATAGCACAGCAAAGGAGCTATGGGATGCCGTCAAGGAATTCTACTTGGATCTGGAGAACTCTGCAGAAGTTTTCGAACTCAAATCCAAATTATGAGATCTTTGGCAAGGTGACATGGAGGTCACTCAATATTACAGCCGGTTATCAAACTTTGGCAAGAACTTGATATGTTCGATACTCTCATGTGGAAGTGTGCAGACGATGGCCTGCAGTATCGGAAAACCATTGAAAAAGAGAGAGCGTTCGATTTTCTTGCAGGATTCAATAAAAGTCTGGATGATGTTCGTGGTCGCTTGATTAGCCAGAAGCCGTTCCCTTCCATCCGAGAGATCTTTGCCGAAGTCAGAAGAGAGGAAAGACAGAAGAGTTATGCTAGGAGATTCTGGAAAACAGAACAATACTCCAGTGGAGCCAGCAGCTTTGGCAGTCAAAAATCCCGACAATGCTGGCAACCAAAGACGGGGAGGGAAGCTATGGTGTGTTTACAGCCATCGTATAAATCATACCAGAGAGAACTGCTGGAAGTTACACGGCAGACCTCCAAACTGGCGCACAATAGGCAATCCGAAAGAGTTCCACAAGCTCCAGATTGAGCAATTGTTGAAATTGCTTAATCAATCCCAAAACACGTCCAGTAATATTCCTTCCTGTACTATTGCTCAAAAAGGTACCTTCGTCAATGCATTAAATGCCAAGTCATGTCACCCTTGGATCATTGATCCAGGGGCAATTGATCACATGACTGGAAATTCCTCTTTGTTCGCAACTTACTCTCCACGTCCAGGAAACTTTAAGGTTAAAATTGCAGATGGCTCATAATCTACTGTTGCAGGAAAAGGATCAATTATTCTCTCAAAAAACATAATCCTTAATTCTGTTTTACACGTGCCTAATCTCTCTGATAATCTTCTATCCATAAGCAAATTAACCCAAGACCTTAATTGTATAGCTAAATTCTCCTTCTGTGTGTGAATTTCAGGATCCACATTCGGGGAAGACGATTGACAATGCTAAGGAACATGAGGGACTTTACATGTTTGAAGATGAAATAAGCATATGTGGGCAAGCAAGAGTAGGCAGTTTAGATGTTTTTAATACTAAGGATGATGAAATAATGTTATGGCACCTTAGGTTAGGCCACACAAGTTTTAGTACCTTAAACATCACCATGCACATTTTCCTTCTCGTCCTTACATACCCTCTAAACCATTCTCATTGATTCATAGTGACTTGTTGGGACCTTCCAAAATACCAGCCATGACAGGGAAAAATGGTTTGTTACTTTTATGGATGATCATACTAGAGTTTGGTAGGTCTATTTTTTGTCAGAAAAAAAGTAAAGCAAGAAAAACATTTAAAGCCTTTCATTCAACGATAAAAACACAATACCAAACAAATATCCAAGTGTTTAGATCAAATAATGGGCAAGAGTATTTTAATTCTCTATTGAGTGGCTACTTCACTAAAAAAGGAATTATCCATCAAAGTTCTTACCCTAATACACCCCAATAGAACGGTATTTCAAAAAGAAAAAATCGTCATTTACTTGAAACTGCTCGATCCCTCATATTCACAACCAATGTACCAAAACAATTTTAGAGAGATGCTATCTTAGCAGCTACTTATTTAATTAGTCGTCTACCAACCCAAGTCTTAAATTATCAAACACAACTTGACTGTTTGCTCCATGTTTTCCCTCACATCTGAACACTCACTCCCATATCGAAAAGAGTCTTTGGTTGTACTATTTTTGTCCATAATTATAGTGTTAATAAAAGTAAACTCGATCCTAGGGTAATTAAGTGTATGTTTCTTGGATACTCTCCCACTCAAAAAGGTTATTGTTGTTATTCTCCGATCACCAAGAAATTCTACACTTCTTTAGATGTTACTTTCTTTGAATCCCGGCCTTATTACCAAAAATCCCTTCAGGAAGAGACATCAAGTGAAGCTAATTTTTAGGAAACACTTGTTCTTCCTCAGTCTAAAGTCTCACAATCTATTCCTTGGTCTGTTGTTCCTCAGTCCGATGTCAATAAGAGTCACAATTCTCATGTCCTTCCTGATTCGGGTTCCCTATTGTGTTCTCCCACACCAAAGTCCTCACAACAATATGTAAATCATCCTGGTTTTGAAAACTCTCAAACCACTCTTACAAGTTTACACGCAACGACAACATCAACATCATGAGGAGTTCCCAACCGAACCTAGAAACTAGGAATCCAAACCGAATGAGGATGTGAAACAAGCACCTTCAAAAGGTACTCATATCTTCCAGGACTTGGATGTTCCCATTACCCTTAGAAAAGGAATTTGATCGTGTACCTTGCATTCTTTCTCCAATTATATTTCCTATGACAGATTGTCTACTACACATCATGCATTTATAACCAACCTTTCCAGTGTAGAAATTCCGAATAATGTTCAAGAAGCCTTGGCATCTCCAAATTGGAAGAAAGCAGTTTATGAAGAGATGAGGGCTTTAAGAGTAATGGAACATGGGAAATTACAGAGCTTCCAAGAGAAAAGAAGACTGTGGTTTGTAGGTGGGTCTTTACAGTGAAGTATAACTCTAATGGGATGATTGAAAGATACAAAACATTGTTAGTAGCCAAAGGGTTTACACAAACCTATGGTATAGACTACTAAGAGACTTTTGCTTCAATAGCCAAATTAAACTGGCCCCTTCAACAACTCAACATGAAGAATACATTTCTCAACGGAGATCTTGAAGAAAAGGTTTAGATGGACATGTCTCTTTGGATTTGAAGATCAAGAAGGAAAGAACAAGGTGTGTAAATTGAAGAAATCTCTATATGGGCTCAAATAATCCCCTAAAGCTTGGTTTGATCAATTTACCAAGTCTTTTAAGAGATACAACTACTCTCAAGCACAATCAAATCATACATTGTTTTTTTAAGCATAGTTTGAAGGGTAAAGTTTTTATACTTACTGTATACATTGATGATATCATTTTAACCAAAGATGACCTTACAAAGATAGATAAGTTGAAGAAAATTCTTGTAGAATAATTTGAAATCAAGGATTTAGGATCCTTGAAATACTTTGTTGGCGTGGAAGTAGCTAATTCAAAAAATGGATATCAATTTCTCAAAGAAAATACATTCTAGACCTTCTAAAAGAAACTGTCATGGAGTGATGTACACCATCAGAAAGTTGCAAGCAACAAGGAGAAAACAAGTTGATCGAGGCCAGTACCAAAGATTAGTAGGGAGGCTTATTTATTTGTCTCATATGACACCACCTTTGCTATAAGTTTAGTCAGTCAATTTATACATGATCCATATGAGGAGCATCTTGAAGCTATTCATAGAATTTTGAGATATCTGAAATAATTTCCTAGAAAAGGTTTGTTTTTTGAGAAGAATGAGAAAAAGAATATCGAAGCCTTTGCAAACATCAATTGGGCTGGATCCATAGTAACTTGGAGAAACTTATGTTTGGACTTGTGAACTTTATTTGGAAGAACTTCTGGCTACTGCTCTTATGTTTGGAAGAACTTAGTAACTTGGAGCAGTAAGAAACAAGGATTTGTCTCTAGGAGTACTGCAGAGGTTAAGTTTCATTCAATTACTATTGAAACTTGTAAACTTTTGTGGTTGAAATGAGTACTGGAAGAATTAAGAATTCAATGGAGTGGTCCTATGAAGCCTTAAGTGACAACAAATCTACCATTAACATTACACATAATCTGGTTCAACATGATAGAACCAAACATGTGGAAGTTGATCGTCACTTTATCAAGGAGAAGATTGAAGAAAAGTTGTTGTGCATGACCTTTATTACTATTAGACAACAAATGACAGACATTCTTACAAAAGGACTCTCAAGGCTAGACTTCAAAAGATTATGTTGCAAGTTGGGAATGATTGATATACATTCACCAACTTGAGGGGGAGTGTTGGAAATATGGAATTAATCTTATTTGGATAAGTAGGAATAATTTGAGTTTGTTAGGTCGAATTACTAGGGGATAAGATTGTTGTATTATCTGATAACTTAGTTTCCTGGTTTTGTGGTTTTGTTAGGATTTAGTTTGCTAACTGTGTAATCTATATAACCTCGTATTTGCACACTAGTTTCATCAAGTGAAATAATATTCAGATTCACTTTTCTACCACCATTTTTAATAGTATGTACAAAATCTACTCAAAGAAATTAGCATGCTAGGGTGCAAACCTATTGATGCCCCTATAGAATCAAACCACAAGTCAGGGGAAAAGAATGAAGAACATATGGTTAACCGAGGTATCTATCAAAGAATGGCAAGGAAACTAATTTATTCATCACACACTAAACCTAATATACATATGTTACAAGTGTGGTGAGTCAGTTTATTCATTCTCCACTTAAGTCTCACATATAGAGTTATGGCTCAAGGTATTTTTGAGCTACTATAGCTGAAAATTATACTCACAAATAAGATTAAGATAAAAGAACCAATGATGTTGTACTATGACAACAAAACAACTATAAATATTGCCCATCCATCATGATCACACAAATATATGGAAGTAGATCAACACTTCATCAAAGAGAAAGTGGATTCTAGAACTATTTGTACACCATATGTTGCCTCAACTAGGTAGCTAGCAAACATCCTCACCAAACCCTAAACCCTAAATCCTAATATCTCTATTATCCATATTAATCCACCTAAAAATTCAAAATAATCAAATTTATTGCTTTATCAAAATTGATCATTTACAAAAATTTAATCTAACATTTGATAAAGCAAATTAATTTGTTTTAGGATGACAGTTGTTTATGATAATGATTTTCAAGACCACGACTACTACAACATAAAAATTTTTATCAATCTAAATTGCTTAACCTAACAATTTGAATAAAAGAAATTTCTTGGTATATAGAAATAACCCATTGCTTGAGATTTTAATGTTGCATTGTCTAGCTATGATTGGTTTCTCAAATTTGATCGATTACATAAATTTAATCTAACATAGTTTAGTTCAATTGATGAAACAAATTGAATTTTTTAGGATAAAATTTATTCAAGTTGTAAAACTAGCCCTTCACTTGTTTTTCATCTTAAAAATTACCCATTTTTTACTAGAATATCATCATTTTTCTTGTAAAAATTACCATTTTTTTTTACCTTCACCTAAATAATCAAAATGTTGATCGATAATTATATCAAATTAATTCAAATTAAAATGGGTAAGAAGAGAAGGGGGGTTAAGTTTGAAATAAAAAAAAAAAAAAATCCTAAAATTTCCTAAGAGATGGGAGGGGGAGAGAGAAGAGTGAGACAATGCCCTTTGGAGTCAACCTTGAGTGTACGTGGCGAGAGAGATTATGTTGTTTTCATTTCTGGTAATCTATCATTTTTCTCCATTTTCGATTTCTTCCCCGTTGATTGCGTTGTCTTCTTTCTAAATTGGATTTTTTTAGGAGGTCTTCTTGGTCTCGGGTTTGAATTTTTTGTTTCTTTGGAATTGGGTTGTGCTTTGGTGGTATATTGCATGAGGGTTGGGGGGTTTGAGGAAGAGTGAAAAAAACTAAAATCCACCTTGAATGGATTGGATTTTGGGATTTTGATTACTTCCATTGATTTGGTTTTTGGATTAGGGTTGGAATTTTGCTCACAAATTGGTTTGACATTTAGAGAGAGAGGTTGAATAAAGCTTGGGAATTTGATCTTGGTGGGTTGGATTTTACATGAACATGCCTCCTTAGGATCACCTGAGGGGACATACTATCTCAATCCTATGAGATATCATGATACTTTTATTGAGAATATCTACTGTTATCGACTTTCATTAATAGTGACCCAATTCATAAGGAATATATGATCACTTTAAGATCTCACCTGTAGGTTAAGGTCATTGTTAACTTAGACATAAACTCAATATTCTCTTAAGGTTGAGAGACAATACAACATGTCATCTTGGTGAAGTCATGTATTGAAAAGAGTTACAACATGTATTATATGTGACAATACGTACTCATATGAAGGGTGAAAAAGCCATCCTGGGGTGTGAAGTATGAAAACCTAGGTTGGATATTTAAGAGGCACAATAGGTCAATAATAATAAAAATGAGATCAATAAATGGTTTGGGTTATAAATCATGAAACTTTAATTCTCTTCATGTTAGATGGATTAGGAGATGATACAATAGTGCACTACTAGATATTAGTGATTTTAGGTACCCCTTAATCACTAGTTATCCTGGTTATCCCTATCATTATTTACCTTAAGACAAAGTTATAAAGAGTAGAAAGGATTGAAAAGCTAATACTTGAACATAAAATTAGTTTCATTCAACTAATGGTATTTAGGAATGTAGATTAAATTGGAGAAATTAGGTTTTGGATGCAACTCTGAGTTATAGAACTCAAGTTGATCATGAACGACCAAGGGTCCTAAAAACCCTAAGATCATCATAATTGAGAAACCCTTGTTTTCATATTCTATTCTTGAATTTGCACTATAGAACACCCCCGAAATTGAATCATTTGACATTACAACTAGCGTACATTTGCTCAATTATTAATTTTGTTTTCTTAAGTTAGTCATTTTCATAAAAATCAAATCATACATTGTTTTCATTTAAGATTTAGATAAAAGAAACTCATTTGACCTAATATTGACAATTTCTATAGGCTACTTCTTGAGGATGATATCCACATTTTTTTTTTAATAAATGACATATCACTATCATCTCAAAAAAGGATGATAACGATATATCCCCTACACACTAAGTGCATTAATGCAATTTTTAGCCTGATTGTGTCCACTAGTGCTTGCTTATTTAAATTCAAGGTAAAGTTAGGTTTCGCTAGGAAAAAAACATGTTCATCATGGAGCCTCACTTCTATCGCAAAGCTTAATATATCTTCATTCTCTCTCTTTCTTATATATGACAAGTGACATTTTTCTCAACTAGGAAATTAGGTTGTAGTCTAATGCTTTAGAACTTAACCAACAGTTGCAACCCTTAAAGCTCAACCTTCTCCATCCCTATTGTTTTTATGATATCTCCAAATGTGTTCATTTAATTATTCGAAGTTAGAGCTATTATACCAGCCACAAAACTGTCGATTTTTTGCTTATACTAGGCTAATTGATAAGAAAGTCGGATTGTCCTAATCATGTTAAATTAAGTTCACATGCATGAATAACTTTTGGACGACATGTCAATGACTTGATTATGACTAATTTTAATCTATTGTAGTGCAAGCTCCATTTATTTCATTTAATTGAAAATTTATAATATTTATCAATTGTATTTTCACTTATTTTATCAAATGATTTATTAATTGAAAATATAGTTTTGGGGAATAACTGTTTAAAATGTTCAATAAAGTTTAAAATGTTGCTTGTGATTAAATCTTATTTGAAGTTATAAGTGTGTTCGTTTGATCACAACCAGTACAGTAGTTTGTTTCTCTTTTGATTTTTAACCTTGGTAGTTGAGTAAGGTGTTTCTTTGAGTAAGACATTTCGTTTACCTATTAAATTTAAAAAGAAACAAAAAAAAGACATATTGTAAATGAATCTTTTTATACCCCCATGACATTTTAAAATTAATCCTATATATATAAATTTTTTCATAGTAATTTTTTTTCATTTTTCGTTGTTGCACTCAATCAACTTAAGATTATTTTCTGTTGTCCTTTCTTCCTTTTATGAAGACCCTGAAAACTAATCCCTATCATTGACCCTAATAAAAGAATAGTCTAGAAATGCTATACACATACGGACTACCATTCAAATTGATAAGAAATCCCCTACAAAAGATTCCAAGTGTGAGGCCTTATGTCTAACTAAGAGATCTACAATATGGTTTGTCAAGTAAGAGATTTTGAGAGAAAGAACACCCAACTCTATAGCAATCATTTAGTGTGACTGCGTTTCAAGCTTCCAAGACCCTCATTTCCTTTTTGCCACCTAAGAGAAGATGGTAGCAGAATTACCTCCACTAAGAAATTTGACATTCCTAGAGGCTTTGTCAATGGGATTCCTTCCATAAGGGCATGAATTTTTGTCCCTAAAGCAGTTCATTAGATTTAGACAAGCCTCTCAACATGTTGACATATAGGTTCCTTAATGGGGTTCAATTTTTGGGGGAATAAAACACTAGAACTTGGGGAAGTCATTATTATCTTTCTATTTATGTTTCTTCCAATCAATTAAACATATGTTCCCTATATTTCTCTGTATCTCTCAAATCTCTCTCTAGTATTTCTCTTCATTTATCTCTCTTCTTTCACTTTCTATCTCTTCTGTTTTATGCCAACTCCTCTTTTTATTTGCTGATACAAAGCAACCTAGTTACTCTTAACCCTTTCTCTTCCTCTCCTCTCCTCCATCACCCTGGCACGAGAACTTTTGGAGCAATTATCCCTTTGTTGAAGTGACAAAACAAGCAATTTATTTATCTTGTTTTACTATACTCCATTTATGTATTCAGTTTTTTATTTTTAAAAATATTTCTTTAATATTATATTATTATGATTATTAAACTTATCTTCCGGCTTCAAGTCTCAATGGGGACAAGAAAAAAAGGAAAAAAAAAAATTACCTATCAAAAAAGATAGATTATTAAACTTATCTTGAGATGTAACATTTTTTTTTGTTCATGCTGGGATTCTCTCTTGAATTATCTTATAAAGAATATTCAAACATTCATTTAACAATACTAACTTGGATTTTGAGGCATTTTTATTTCTAGTTGTAATTAAGATTTTCTAAAATTGGTTTTGGATCATTTTTATTTTCTTAAATAATTCTAATGACATTTTTTATAGTGATTTGATGTTTATTTTTTAAATTAATGGCTAATTATAAGTTTAGGAATTAATGGTAAAATACGAATTCCATTGTATTTTTGTTCCTTGAAAAACTCACACCATACCTAATTTCATCAACCATAAGATCTAGGCAACTAGCTAGGAATCCAATGACTTGTGCACCTGGGCTTGTTCAAATCTGATAGGCATAACCTTCAATGTTATTTTGCCCAAATGGTTGATGAGTAAATTATTACCTTGCTAATGGGGGGTGGATTTGAAATCAAATTAAAATGGGCTGGTTTTGTTATCAAATTGTGGTTCTTCAAATTTCCCCTTATGCTCATTTTTGGATAGGCAAAGATCAATTCTATTAAAAGCACCTATGTTGTATCCAAAAACACTAGGCCAAAACAATGCCAAAGAAAAATGCAAAAAACAATACTCTCTCCACATTTAGAGCTCAACTAATCAATGAAATCCAACCTGGATATTGAGTAATCTCATATGTACACTCAAATGTCTTGACTCGAAACTCTAAACCTCAAATCTTATACCCTAAACCTTAAATCCTATCATTCAAAATAACTAAAATTATTATTTAGTTATATCAAAAATGACGATTTAAAAGTTCTATAATGTAACATCATCCAACACTCATTTGTTAATATTTTTTCTTTTTCACAACCCTTCATTGTGATGTTTTTGTCGAACATAACTAATTAAATTTATTTCAACCTAATCATTTAAAAGAATCACATTTATTGCTATATAAAAATTGGTAATCGATAGAAATTTAATGTTTTGTATTCAAGCTTACATCTTGAAGCAAATTGATTTTTTTTTTCATATGAAAATTAATTATGACGATTTTGGGGAATATATGTAACAACCCGCTCCCAACCGTATAGATATTGTCCGCTTTGGGTCCAAGGAGGCTCTCACGGCTTTAAAACGCATCTACTTGATTAAGAGGAGTTTCTACATATATAGCGCCAGAAATATTCTCCTCTATCCGATGTGGGACATCACAAACACCCCCCATGCAGACACAATGTCCTCGTTGTGTCCCATGAGATTGCGGGGCCAAACAGACAAACACCCCTTACAGGGCCAAACAAACCCCCACATTGGGGTCGGGGATCGGCTCTGATACCATTTGTAATGGTCCACTCATAACCGTATAAATATTATCTATAACAAACCTCCACATCAAGGTGAGGGATCGACTTTGATACCATTTGTAACGACCCGCTCCCAACCATATAGATATTGTCCGTTTTGGGTCCAAGGGGGCCCTCACAGCTTTAAAACGCGTCTACTTTGTTAAAAGGAGCCTCTACATATTTAGCGTCAGGAACTTTCTCCTCTATCCGATGTGGGACATCACAATATAACTACATCTATATTATTTTTCTTTTTAATCAAAATCGCACAACCCTATCAATCAAAAGAACAAAAATTTTTGTTTGACTTTATAAAAAAATGACAATTGCAAGTTCTTTAATTGAGCATCACACTCATTTGTTAGCATCACACTTATTGAATTTCTTTGCAATCAAAATTGATTAACCTAATCATCAAAGAATCAAATCTATTGCTACATAAAAATTGGTCATTGATGGAAATTTAATGTTTTATAGTCTAACACAAATTAGGAAGCAAATTAATAGTATTTTTCATATAAGAACTCGTTATGAAGATTTTAGGGAATATTGATTACATTGTGTATAATATCATTTGCAATCAAAATTTTGGGAACCCTATCATTCAAAATAACAAATCTATTGTTGGAGGTATATAAAAAATGAACTGTAAAAGTTCTTTAAATGTTGATATCCTTCCAACATTTTC
>JBAPGN010002999.1:0-12161 GCA_037355405.1 Vitis amurensis
CTCACAATTATATCTCCATAGCCAGGAAAACCTAACTTATTTTCTTTTAATAAATAAACTGGCCCATGAGGTCAATGCTTTTGTTAATTTTATTTTTTATATTTTCTCTAATAGGGCAAAAATTCATGATCGTAAATAAGTGCCGAAAGAGAATAGGGTCCAACACAAGTGTAAATTAAGTACACAAAATTTTGTTTATAGGTGAAGAGTAGAAAAAAATAAAAAAAGGAAGACCGACCGCTCTTACATAACAAATCCTAAAGAATCAATGAAATCTGGCTAAGACAAGGCAGCCATCTAAGTGACTCTCTAGACCTAACAAGAAAAGAGCTAAAAAATAAGCTTAAGTATTGATCCAGACAGCCCAAACATATTGAAGAATCTACAAGTTGTGCTCTAGTCCAAGAGTGGTCAAATAGAATATAAAGGGGTTGTCCCCAACACCTTGCTATAGCTTCTTCTAAACAAAATACTCTCATGCCAACGAACAATAATAATCTCCCTCCCTAGCTTGAAACATCCAGGAGATACCAAAGATAGAGATATTAGTATGCTAGAATGCTAGAAGGAGCCCTGAGGTGTGCCACAAGAGAATTAGGAACAGATATGGAAATAATCAATTCTTCCTCCTCTCACGACTAGAACAACTAACCTGCAGCATGTGTCTCTGCCCTTTATGTAGTTTAATATGTAGCATCTTTGCCAGTTAGTTCCTCGCTGAGAAAGAGGAACTTACTTTGTAGGTAGTGCATAAACACAAACTAGCTTGGAGGAAAAGAACCTTCTCTTCTATCTTCAAGAGCAGCAGAATATGATTTCAGAACTTCCTTGTTGCTGATACAGCCCATACATCTCTAATCTCACCATCGCTATTGCACCACACCTTCTTGAATCCTCAAAGGAATAGCTTAAAGTAATGAACGCCCGAGATCATGACAACTATCTTCAAACAATGACAAAGTTCCAAGGCCGCCTACCCTAGAATATCCCAACTATCAAACTACCTCAAGCTTCTTACAATTTGCATATGGCGACCCAAAGGAGGGGGAAGGAGACAGTCAATCGTAAGAAGCACTATACAATACTATGGCAAAAATTGGATACTTCCTTCCATCACCGCAACAGCTAAGTTAATCCTTACCTCAAATACGTCTATCCTAACTCACTGTTCTTTGAGTGAGAGAAAAAAAATGTGGCCTTAACTCAACGAGAAAAGAGTAATTAGAGCAATGTATACTAGACTTTAACAAAAAAAAAAAAGACTATCCACGCCTTTCAAATACTACTAATGGACTTTTTACATTTAATAGTTTTAATAAAACACAATCACCTGTTGTACAAGGTAGTTTATCACTTTCTTTCTCATCAAATTCTTTTGATAAAGATGTCTAGCTTCCATATGTTTGTTCTTCGCATGAAACATTGAATTACTAGCAATAATGAAGTAGCATCTGATCAATTCACAATACATAATCAATGGGGCTTTTTAAGATCGAAATATCCAAGCTCTATGACAGGGGTCTAAATTCCACATTGAACTCACACACTTGATGTGCCATGGCCCTGGATTCTTGTTCGACCCGCTTAAAATAATAGCCACTACATATGTGTTTACTCTCCAAAAACAGATTACACAAATGACTACTCATATTCTAATAGGAAAAAATAAAGTCAAGTCTGGTGACTGTCAAAATAAGAGCTTGCCCGACTAGACTTTGACTTCTTGTTTATCTGAAAACAAATTACATCCTCCATTAAGAGTTCTTGTTTGCTCACATAAAGGGTGTCAGCTAGCTACTCCTAAAAGATGGTCAATTTAGACTAAGAGTCCAATACATACTATAATTGGGTGCAGAAATAAATGCTCAACTGCTAGCATTGTGAACTTGGCATAAGGGGAAGGTAAGTGCAATAAGCCTAGAGATCCTGTTGTCGAAAAATTTTTTCAAGTAACCTTTCACTTCTTCAATTACTGTGTAACATCACCAAAGACAGATAATAAATCACCAAGTATAATAATTGGGTACTCACAGCAGTGTCCTCCTTGAGGAAGCAAATATGGATGGTGTCAAAGTTTTCATCTTCTAGAAAACTAAATGAGTAGGAAGATACTAGGAACTCGATGTTTATCGAACCAAGTTTAAGAGATTGCATTTAAAATGCCATAGAATAATTTTATGTTTAAAGTTTGCAAACTCTAACTCCTGTACGTCCCTTAAAGCAAACCAATGGTTGCTGCGCACATAGACTTTTGTGGTAAATTCGAATAATATATTTATATTATATATAACTTTCTGACTAAGCCCTTAGGACTCTCATATGGGACCTAGCAAGAAGCCTCATGAATGCTTAATTGCACCCACATACTATAATGTTTCTAAGTTACAATACAAAGATCAAGGGAGAAAATCTATTCAAAAGAAAGTACACAAAAAAAATAAAATATAATAAACTGGGAACCTATCTAATAAGCAAGTGCTAATTAACTAGAAGTCCAGGAAGTAAATTTGGTAAGGAAAATAAAAATTTAAAAGGTGACCTTTTCATAGCTTGCTTGACAATTCAAATGCATTCTTCATATTCTAGTTGATGAGTCTCCACCCAAAATTAATACTACAGAAATCATGATAATATTTGAGATTAAGATGAGCCAATTAAGGACGTCCTCAAAAAGACCCACATGAGTTTAAGTGCCTGCAGCTAACTGACTTCAAGCATTCTATAATCGCACCTGGATAGATTTTTAGTGAAAACTAGTGGCAAGCCTACAACACCTATCCTTGAGGCGAAATCACAAAGCTCATCTACCTCTGTTTAGGAGAGCAGCACTCTCTTCCATGCAGTATGATTAAAAGTTTCTGATAAGAATAAGGATAGAAATAGAAGAGCAGGCCACGACCAAAGAAACACTGAAAAGGTGGGAAAAAGGCTATCTAAAGAACATAATGAGTAGGAAAGGATATTGAGTGCATAGAGAAGGTTGGCTCACGGAAATCGAGGAAGATGAAAATAGGGTGGTAGGTATAAGGTCATACCATTGAACGAGCGTCAAAAAAGGTAAGAGATTAATATGCAAATGCCTTCACTATCCTAGGCAGTCGTTTTTGTTGATATAGTTGTAGTGGTTGTGTTAGTCTTTTAGATACAAAGTAGCAAACACAGAAGAGGAATAGACTGAGATTGAAGTGTCATCAATTTCTAACTATAGAACCATGGATCAAATTATTTAAAAAAAATAAATAGTCGCTCAATTAATTAGACCATTACATAAAGTGTGATATCTCACACTGGATAGGAGGAAGAAGTTTTGGTACATATAATGTGTGGACTTCCTGCTTATTATGTAGACACATTTTAAAATCGTGAGGCCCCTTGGGCCCAAAGCAAACAATATTTATATAGAAGGGAGTGGGTTGCTACATAAAAGAATTTATAAAATTCAAAATCAAAACACTTGTACTCTCTATGATTTCTAGAATATCCCAAAATTAAATATTTGACAAATCGAGCATCAAACTTGTCTTTATTTAGGGAAAAATCATAAAACAAAGAAAACACATCCAAAAGCTTTAAGAGAAGGAGAAAATTAGGGGCAATCAAGAAAATATAAGTATAATATTCTTCTAATCAAATACAGAGCGAGGTATCGAATTTTATTAACACAACATGCAGTAAATAACAGGTCTCTATAGAATTTCGAAAACCCTCATATTAAACATAATAGAACGAGCAACATCTAACAAGTGATAATTTTTTCTTTTAGCATCCCACTCTGTTGGGGCGTGCAAACGCACAAAAATTGATGGACAATTCCATTTCTGGCACAAAAAGAGGATAGGGAACTATCATAATTACAGTCAAGGGCATCATTAGATTGAAGAATACCAATCGAAATACCAACTGATTTTTTATTTCTTGATAAAAAAAGTTTAAATACATGAGATACTCCGAACCTGTCTTTTAGTTAAAACAATTACGTGACTCGAAAACGATCATCAATAAAACCAACAAAGTACTTAAACCCTTGAAACATCTAGTCGGTGGATGACCAAGCCCCAACATGTTGAATGTAAAAGCGCGAAAGGACAGAACTGCCTATTGATGTGGCCTCTAATGAAAAGATAACCTATGGTAGATTGTACAGTACATGATGCTCACTAACTTATTGCAATCTTTGAAGATAGTCTTAAGGAATTATCTACTCAAAGAAGCATAACTCAATCTATATGCCATTGGCAGATGAATAATAGACTAAAGAGAGCACATTGAACATTGGAACCAAACCTGCAAATTGTTCATCGCACGGGCGTGATGAGGTGTTTGAAAAAAGAGCAGCTGGGTTTTTGGGTTGTGCCCATCCCATCTCAAGTATGAGTCATGTGTAGGTTCTAGGTTATCAATCACTGCTACCTTTTCCATTCACACCACCCTTATAAATTGTCAATTCTCCTCTCCCAACCAATTCATATCTCCATGCATTTCTCTCCTCCCTCTCCAAACTTCTCTCTGCACACACTCTCTGCCTCCTGTGTGTTTGGGCATTTGGGATAGGTGGTTGATAAGTAAAACATAAGCCACCTTCCTAAACTTGTTTCTCAACGTTTTTCACTTCCTATTATGACCATAACAAGCTTCATTTCCTGCATTTTTTTTGTGCCTTTTTTCAATACAACTTCTTTGTTTTGGTCACAAGATGGGTGAGAATGCTGCCACAAAAAACCACCACCACCACCACCACCAAGTCTTTGATATCTCCATAGATGTGCTTCCTCATCAAAACACCTCCAAATGCTTCGATGACGATGGCCGCCTCAAGCGAACTGGTACTTTTGTACATATTAATTGCCTCTCCTGTTATTGCATTTTCAGTCCTGAAATGGAGATGAAGCTTATGTTGGATTTTCTTGATGTGAATTAGGAACTGTTTGGACTGCAAGTGCCCACATAATAACAGCTGTGATTGGTTCTGGAGTCCTTTCTTAGCAATGGGCTATAAGCCAGCTTGGATTGGATTGGCCTGGTCAGCAGTCATGTTCTTGTTCTCCTTTGTAATTTACTACACTTCATCACTTCTAGCCGACTGCTACCGCTCTGGCGACCCTGTCTCCGGCAAGAGAAACTTACGTAAGGAGCTGCAATTTGAATCCAATCTCGGTTAACGGCAATTTTAACAGGAGTATTCAAAGCTTTCTAAGTCATTTTAGCATCTGGGTGTTTCAGTTGTTCTAGAAGATGTCATTTTTGTTCATCGTCTTTATCTATTAGTGGGTTAAGGTCAAGGTATGCTGGGCTAATTCAGTACTGAAATTTTTGGTGTCGCCATTGGATAGCACTGAATTGCATCTTCTATAGCATGATGGTTGATGTGATAAATCTGTTTATGGCCGTTCTTTTGGCTTTCCAATCTTAATTTGGACTAATGGGTCTGCTGAATTTCAATGGGCAGGGCGGTGAAAAGGTCTAATTGTTTCCATGAGAGCAGGGGGAAGAACCCGTGTCACATATCAAGCAACCCTTATATGATCATGTTTGGTATAGCGGAAATTGCATTTTCTCAAATCCCGGACTTTGATCAAATATGGTGGCTCTCAATTGTGGCCGGGGTCATGTCCTTTACTTACTCTTCAATAGGTCTTGCACTTGGAGTTGCCAGAAGGTTGTAGGTAGTGGAGTTTGGCTTTAAATTTGTGCCAAGAAAATTGAATGACTTCATCTGTTTGAGCTGATGAATTGAGCTTTGATCTTCATATCTATGGCAGCTGCTGGAGGTTTCAAGGGTAGTCTCACTGGAATAAGCATTGGAACTGTAACTCAATACAGCAATGATTGGAAGGAGCTTCCCAAGCTTTAGGCGACATAACTCGCTTTTGCAATACTCATAACCATCATCTCACTCGAAATTCGGTAAGAAAAAAATAAAAAAATTATCAAAGTTGTAAAAAACTCATGGAAACAACCCAAATAGAAAAATAACAATCCCGAGCAGGGACTAATCCATGTTGTGGTTAACGGAACAACCCTCTAGTCCCCACATCAGAATCAAAGACATGAAGAAGGTCACTTTCAGTAAATACTTGCGGCACAACAGTTTCTACAGCTTTGTGGGGCACTGTGGGTTGCACAGCTTTTTGGGACCTGTTGCACCGGAAACCTTCTAACCAGAAATTTGGCTTCTTACAACCCTTTGCTCCTGGATATTGCAAATGTTGCGTAAGTAAGTTCCACATCTCTTGTGTGGATCATAGATCAAGTCTACGCCAGCCAATTGTTCGCCTTCACTGGGAAATGGGCAGCCGCACAAAATGGCGCCCAGCGGACTTCAGCACCAGAGGAAGAATCAAAATCGCCAATCCAGGGTTGTGGCCCTTATGCCAAACCTCTCAGATTAGTGTGGCGACCTTTTGTGGTTGCAACCAACTGTTATACGGTCCATGCTCCTCCTTCGTCAACGAGGTGGTGGGAATCCTGAGGGAATTCGTTTTTTTTTTTTGGCTCTAAACAGTCCTTAATTACCCGAGTAGCTGTATATTGTACAGAAGAAGATACCTCAAAGTGGAGTATCGCGGAGAGTGGATTTCGCCGTCAGTGCTTGAGTGTTGCTTTTGTCTAATCATTCAATTGCAGCTGCTGCTGGCTCCAGTTGCTGGTGTATGCTTTTATCTCAAGCTTTACCAGCCCATTCAACAACAAGTACGTCAAATTACTCAAGAAATACCCATTGTCTTTTCATCGATTGTCACAAGAACAAATGAGGAGAAAAGCGAAATGTTGTATATTTGCTCAGTTCAGTGTTCTGTACAACCCTACATGGTTTGGGTGTGGGTTTTCTTGTGTAGTTCTTTTTGTTCCCTACCGCTTTTTTTTACTTCACCAGTTCGCCTGTTTAATGTTCAACGGAGAGGCAGGACTCTGTATGTATTCGGCGATGTGGGAGGATTCAAGAATGGAAGCCCCAGCTCTTCTCACCTCTCAGTTCGAACTGCTGAAAGGGAAACTTATTGTTCAATTTGTGTAATAAAGCATATTAGTTAAGTTCGGCATAAATTTGTTCCAAATCCTCAACGAATTGTGGGTGTTAACCTGTGATTACAATCATGATATCAAAAAGCTGTTCGTCCGTAGTGAATATGACCGGGCCAAGTCTCTGGCTAATTTTAGCAGACCGTATGTGAATGGAGTTGATCATTTGCTCCAAGTATTTGCCACCAGGACATCTTCGAGCATACTTCAGTTGCTCATATGGAGGATCGAAAATGGGAAAAAAAATTTGTGGCCCAATTTAAGGGAATATAACTTTATAGGTAGCCACAACATGAACATGAACCAGTGCTAATCCAATATTGCGAAAGTCCATCAGAAGTAAAGAAAGAAGAGGTCAACAACATCCTTTGAAGTAAGCTTGTAAACTATTCGCCTCAAAATCACATCACAACAACCGTTTTTGTTTGGGTGTCTACTTTTACTCCACAAAACTATAAGTAGGAAGATACACTAAGCGTTTACACTCAATTCCTAATTCCTACTCGGGCATAAAAATGGTTGTGAAAAACTACGATAAAGAACAAAAATAATAATAGAGAGAAGAAAATGAAAGAAGGAAAAAAAAAACACACACACACACAAAGTTGTTTGGGTTCAAGTTGACACAACGAGAAATGACAAATAAGAACTTCCACTATCATCAAAAGATACTACAATCTTAAAGCCCCCAAATCCTAAAATCCCAATCACACCCAAAGAAAAGATACCCTCCCTCTCTCACACACAATCAAAATCTCTTCCTATATGTATATATATTTCATAGTAACATATTGTGTAATTATCAAAAATGTCATTTTTTTTTTAAAAAGAATATCTCACAATAAAATGTTTATTACTTTATAATAATCGAAAACTCTCTTATAGTAATATATCTTACTAGAAAAATATCAATAAATTTTCAATCGGCTTCATTTTCAACTGTCAGTTAGTCCTTATAATGACACCTTTAAATCGTTCCATTGATGATGCCAAAAGGATAATTGAGAGGTGCACTCATCACCAACCAGTCTTGGTGCAGTGTCAGGTTGCCAAACTAGTACGTTTATTTTGGAAGGCTTCGCTTTCATTGTCAGCACATGCATGTATGTGCGAAAGCGTTTTACAGAGGCTTGAACCACCAAGCACCATTCAGGGTATTCAATGGGGACGACAGTGGTCGGTTCAATGAAGATCTCAGGAAAAAGAACCCGGAAAAGGACAGTTTTTAAAGAGAAAGAGCATTGCCTGCATATTTGTTATATAGTTGGGGGAATCCTTGTATTCTCCCTCCCAACACCAGTACAATCAAGTGTCCCCTTTCTATGAATTTTCGTGGGAATGTGTACATGTTTGGTTAATCATGCTCCCATCGAATCCATTGAGATTCCGCAAAATTAAGGGAATTTGAAACACAGAATTTGATGTAGCATTTCCCAATGCTTCCAAAGATATTGTAATTCATATCACAATCACGATCACAATCGTACTAAATGGTTGGACAGTGAGCTTCAAAGCAGAATCGCCTTCTCAATGGGATCACATGTGCTCTTTGGGGTAGAGTAGATATAGTATGTTCTTCAGGAACAGCATGCTTTTCCCCTCCCAACAAATGGTCAATTTAAGTGACATACTTATGGAAAAATCATCCAAGGAATTCAAAATAGCTCCTCTGAGTTGAACTTGTTCCAGGCTTCCTATATATCATTATATCAAACTAAAATTAAAGCAAGGCCCAATAAATGAATCAATGAGACAAGTAGTCCAATATATTAAATAACAATAGAAATTCAACTGAATATACGAGTAATTTGACACATCATAATAGAAAATTGCATTAGCAATATAAACAACATATCGAATGAAATGATTATCAGACAGAATTATTATAGAACAATTATTTTGATAGGTAATTATTATAGAACAATTATAAAAAAATTCAAATATGCAGTGAAATCCAAAACATAGAACATAAACAGTAAATCAACTGAACACTTGCAATCCATCGTCTATAAAAAATGGGGCACGCAAATTTCAAGTGATATACTAGTAGATGTGATTACTAAAAAATTGAAGCATATAAATTCTAGGTGATTCAGTGGAAGTTATGTCCATAGCATCAAAAAGCATCAAAAAGTTATTAAGTGTTTAATATGCTTCATATGTTGGAACAGGTAACGATATAATTCCTTTAAGCACAACCAACAGCGTAGTGACTGATATCCAATGATAATTTTACTAATCATAGCATAAATTCTTGACTAGAAGGTTAGAATAATTTGGACAAGTTAGATATCTGATAGAGAGTGACCGTTAAGGAGGGTAAAAAACCTTCTAAGCAATGTATTTGTGTGAAGATTACACCTTGTCTGCTGCACCTTATCCAGGGTGGACTGCACAAGTGGCCTTTTGTATAAACTTTTAACTGAAGCAGCAGTAACAAACATTAAGTCGCAATAGAAACAGCTGCCAACCACATCAGGCCATAGGTACCCTGATCATGCTTCAAAAAATCAAGAAAGATCCAATTGTTACAACCATTACAAGTTTACCACAAAAAAAAAAAAAAAAAAACAGATTGAGAACCCATTCACCAGATAACAAAATATCTTCATAAGTAATCAGTTAAAGACGACAAGTGCTTGAAACAATAGCAAGTTTTAAACAATCATTGATTAATACCCTTGAAGTTTTTAATACTTGACACCTAAAACAATGATAATAAATATTTGACGTCCAAAGAAATAATCAGAATTTAGGCTGAGAATTTATTTTGATTTTAAAAAAAAAAGAAGACAAAAATAGAACTTCAAACTATGCCATGGTCAGGAATAAACCACAAGTGATGGAATAATAAGAATAAACTGAAAAATCTTAAAGGCATTTCTCATCTCCTTATCCCTCCTCCATCTAACAAAATAAGAACATGATCAGAAACAAGTCTTGGCAGAATGCTCTAAGTCAAACCACTGGAATGATTCTCCCATCCTTGCAATAAGACTTAAGAAAAAGTTCCGAGCCAACCTAGAGGCAAACTGATCATTAAACCACACTCCATGTAAGGGGCGCCAGCCAGAGGGTGATTGTTCAGTCTCTAGCTCTGTATAGAATCAAGAGGTGGTCTCGATTTTGCGATCTCCTTTTTAATGGTTTTCCTCCTTTCTCCAAGATCTCATCAACATTAAATCCCGCTCTCGTAAAGCCTCTAATATCACATAACTTCATCCAAACTCCTCCCCCCTCATTTTGAAACTAGGCCCCATAACCCCCTGAGACATCCACACAGAATTTTTGTGCAGCAGTTTTTAAAAACCACAGAAACGGAAAAGGCATCCATATTTCACTCAAGTAAAACCAATGACCTGATATATTCAATAAAGCAATAACCACCTTGCAGGCCTCTAGATCCAACAAAGTTTTAATGTTGATGTTTCCATTGTGATAGGATCGTAGTAACCCTAGGAATACATGCACTAATGAAATTTAAGGCATTGAACGATTGTAATCTTAATTCCTTCAACCATATGAAGAAATGGTTGCATTACAAAGAATGTTACTTGTGAACTAGCATTAGCTACTGGAGGGAAAGAAGATGGCTGCAAGTGGGTATTCACAGTGAAACATGAGGCAAAGGGTTTTGTGGAGAGGTTTAAAGCAAGATTGGTGGATAAAGGTTATACACAAATGTGTAGTTTATCAAGAAAAATTTGCACCAATGGTAAAGATAAAATACCATTTGGGTCTTCTTATCCTTGGCTGTAAACATTGTCCAACTGCCTCTTCAATAATTTGTGTATACTTCGACAAGATTGTGGCTTACTTCGAATGAGACATTACATAACAATGCTACAAAAACTTGCTGTTGTATAACCTTTACCAGCCGGATCTGCTTTAAAACCTCTCCACAAAACCCTTTGCCTCATGTTTCACTGTGAATACCCACTTGCAGCCATCTTCTTTCCCTCCAGTAGCTCAACTAGTTCCAAGTAACATTTCTTTTGTAATGCATCCATTTCTTCAATCATGGTTGAAGGGAATTAAAGATTACATCGTTCCCATGCCTTAAATCTCATTAGGTGCATGCAACTATTCCTAGGGTTACTAGATCCTATGCACAATGGAAAACAATAACATTTAAAACTTTGTTGGATCTAGAGGCCCTGCAAGGGGTATATTGGTCTTTTGGAATAATCAGGTCTTGAGTTTATTGGAATGAAAATGGATGCCTTTTCCATTTTCTGTGGTTTTAAAAACTGTGACAAAAAATTGTGTGGATTTCTCAGGGGGTTATGGCCTAGTCCAAAATGAGGGGGGAGAGGAGTTCTGGATGAAGTTATGTGATATTAGAGGCCTTTAGAGAGGGGATTTTAATGTTATGAGATTCTTGGGGAAAGGAGGAACCATCAAGGAAGATCGGCAACAATGAGACACCTCTTGGAATTTATACAGGAGCTAGAGCTGAAAAATCACCCTCTGGCTGGCGGCTCCTTTACATGGAGTGGTGGTTTAAATGATCAGTTTGCCTCTAGGTTGGTGGACTGTTTTCTAGTTATTGAAGGATGGGAGAATCATTCCAGTGGTTTGACTTAGAGAGCGAGTTTTCCCACTAGTTCGTTACGAGAGTGTTCTAGTATGTTCTTTTAAAGTATTTTGTCTATATAGTTGTGCAGTATATGTGATAAGAAGTTAGTGACGAGATTATATTATTAGCGCTTTAAGATTGTTTCAGTTTAATTATCTTATTTTTATAATTCTTAATTCTGCTGAGAGGTTGAGTGCATATTTGCCTAAGTTTGCAGTCTAGTTTGTACCAGTTCTATTTTGTCTGATCTTTATAGTGTGAATTTTTATTTATTTATATAAAATTTCAACAATACAATAAGTTCATCAAGACCTAATGTTCTTGATATGATTTTCTGTTTTTATGGAACTTCTTCCTTCAGATGACATATTATTAGTTATTGTTTTAATTCATCCTTTTTTATGTATAGTTTTATCTTCTCTCGTGATTAACAAAGTCATATTAAATAGCTTCAAGGACGTGATCAAATTATATCAATGATTGTTTAAAAGCTTTGAACTATTGTTTCATATGCACTCATGTCGTCTTTAATAAATTCTCTCTCCAAATCAGACATTAACTT
>JBAPGN010002999.1:28536-38954 GCA_037355405.1 Vitis amurensis
ACATGATATTAATTTGGTATGTACCCATAATTTTACACTTATAATCCAATTTTAAAAAATTATGATATCATATGATAATAGATAACTATTTTATAAGTTTTTGCTAGGGAAAAAAAAAAGTCAAAGATCTTATATTTTAGAAAGGAAAATATTTTACAACATCACATAACATGATAGATCATAGAATAAGATGAAAACACTTATATTTTAGAAAAGAAAATATTTTACAACATCAAATCACATGGTGGATAGGTTCATAGAATTAGGTCAAAATATTTATATTTTTAAAAAGAAAATATTTTAGAAAAGGCAAATATTTACAACATCACATCCATATACATGAATGAAATGAATTTATGAATACAGTTAGACTGTGAAGTCTTACATTGGATATAAGAAAAAGTTTTTTATTTTTAAATATAAATATGAGACTCCTATTATCATATAAAGTGTGTTTTAAACTAATGAAGATGTTATTCTTTAGCGTCCATCAAGGTGTGGTCACATTCATAGAAGGGGTTAGGGTTTGTTATATATTGTTAGAATGATGATAATGATGATGTAAGTATAACAATCGACATCAAATGATTTTGGAGGGGAAAATGAGGTATCGATATGCTTAGAGATAAAGAGGGGCAAGGACATTGAAGAGAATTTTGTGTAAGAAATATAATGATAGTGAGAATTATTTATCGTAGCAAAAGGAAAAGATAATTAGTGATAGATTGAGTACAATGAATGAGATTACGATTTTAATATTTAGGATGTGACTTAGTATAAAAGAAGAAGAAGGTGCAGAATGGTCGAAATAATATATATTTAATAAAATAAGGAAAATTTTTTTTATATCTCAACATGAAATACAGGATAGGAATAGGGATTGGAAAGTATTCAGATATAAATTCTCTAAAATTATTTTTTAAATATAAGGAAAAAAAATATATATATGGTTGTCTAACATACAATATTTTTAATATTTATACATAGGATTATTAGATTATTAATTAGAAAATTGATAGAGGTGGTCATATAGAAATCATTTTTTATATATTATCTTTATAAAGGTATATAAATAAGTTTAATTAAAAGGAAAGAAATTATTTAATCATATATATTTTACTTCTAAAACTATTTCACATATAGGATAGGAACTTACAATTAACATAAGTTGAAATTATTACAGAGTGTTATACATAATTTATATTAAAGAATATAAATTTAGAAATTATCATTATATATCATAATCTATTCTATATGTATTCATAAGGGAGAGAATGAAATACGTATAATTTTTGTATTATAAAAAATTATTTGATAATTATAAATTCGGTAAATGTTGATGGTTGTGAGAAATGGATAACATCTTATAATATCATTATTAGGAACAAAAACAAGTTATTTTTGAGATTGTAAAATAACGAGGAGAGATAAAAAAAGAGAACAATCTATATGTAAATAATTGGACAATGTTGTATGATTACAATATAATAATAATAATTTCTCATTTTTTTAATTAAGATCATAAGAAGATTCTTACTTTATTAACAGGTATACCATTGATCATAATTTTACTTACCGGAGGTGCTTAGGTTAAATCAATTGACATGGTAATTATGTTCCTAATTTAAGGGTGAATTGTATATACATTTATTAGGAATTCAATATTAGTGAAAAGGGTCCATCCTATAATAGGCTTAACAACTACATAACATTAATAGGTTGAGCATAGATTTCATCTGTGACTTGGACTTAGTACTCTCTCTATTATGTGAGGGTTAAAAGGTTATTTATTTATTTCTCTAAGTTTTTTTTAATATATGGTTTATCTATAAATTACTAATTTGAATAAGGGTTATTTGATTAATGACATTAATTATTGCTCTATTTTAAGAATTACAAAGAAGAATATGATGATTATGGTTGATGATAAAAATACCTAAGAGAGAATAGGCGAGAGAGTATGAAATAGTTGAAAGGAGATGAGAGAAGGAAGGAGGCAACCAAAGACGAATAGAGAATGGAGAGGTTTGGAGACTTGGAAATAAGAAGTGTATTCAAATACAATAAATAATTATTTTTAAAGTGTGGGTTATGGAACTTATTAGAAAAAAAATCATACAAATCTCATGCTTATTCTGCATAAAAGGAAAAGTTAACAATTGAAATTTTGGGTTAGATTAAATCACAATGGTGTGTTTTAAAATTTATATGACTACACTTTTTTTAGTCATGATGAATTATAGTTATGATTATATAATTTATTATTTAACACAAATAAGAGTAGGATTTCTTTGCTTATAAGTATTTTTCTAAAAAAGAATATATTATAGAGTTTTATATATTATAAACTCAAAATATACCGTATTTGGAAACTATTTATATTCTAATTCCTCCCTATTTTCTTATATTGAAATTTTAAATACTTCACTCTTTTGGGAGTTTTAATTATTATACAATTTTAATTAATAAAGCACTAATAGTTCTTTACCCTTCATCAACCTAACAACATTTAACCATTTTATTCTCCAAGTCGTTAAGTGGATTTATGGAGATTAAGTGAAGAAAGATAGATGCAAGAACGAGATTATAGGTTTTCTCCTTTGGGTTAGGATAAAGAAATATATTTTTAGTGGGGATATTTTTTAAAAAAATAAAAGGTTTATTTGGGAAAAGTAAAATGTATTTATAAAAACTTGAATACTATATATAATTATATTGAAGTGTTTTCTTTAAATTAATATTTTTTTTATTTTTTATATTTTATTTTTAATTTATTTTCTTCTATTTATAAATTATTTTTTTAAAATTTAGTAAGTAAACCAATTACATATATCTAAAAACACATCCATTTTTAGGAAGATGTCTCAAAAACTGATATTCTGTCCCAATTTTTTGGGAGTTTGAAATTTCAAATATTTTTATATTTAAAAAATATGTTATCAAATTGTTTAAATACCATTGGAGCGTGCCATTAGATTCCATCTAGACTGTTCCTCACAACCGTGGACTGGGACTTAGGAGAGTTTGCGCCAAGTCCAACTATCATACGGGCTATTACTTTATGTTACATAGTGGCAATAAAATAATTCCTTTGTGATATTGTCTTTATCCTTATGACAGCTGGTAATCAACTTAGCTCTATTGACTAATGCTTCTTTAAAAATTGTTTATTGAATTGGTGGTGCATGTGATGGTGATAAGAACGAACACCATGTTTGGTATTAGGGATGAAAAATGGAAATAAACATCTCATTTGTTCATGTTTGAATAATTTAAATGATAATATAAAAGGAATAAGAAGAAATGAAATCTCACTCATAAATGAGATTTTAATTTATTGCTAATATAAGGTATTTTGATTTCCTTAAGGTAAGAAATGATATAAAACATTTTAAATTACTATTTTACCCTTATAATTTTATTAGTTTTATATGAGTTTTTATAATTACTTTTTATTTATTATCTTTGTTAGTAAATATTATAATGAAAACAAATAATCATTCAAACCTTAAATCAATAAACAAACAAATTAAGATCATTATAGCATATCAAACTATTGCATTCATACATTTAAGTCATGCATTAATAAGTCAAACAATTATATCGTAGAATGTTTTAGCTTTATGGAATCAGCGTAAATTTAATTTTTCATATAACCATGTAAAAAAGACAATTAATTGATTGAGAAGAATATTTAACCTGTTTCTCTATTTTTATTTTTTTATTTTTTCTTCCACCTGTCAAAAAAAATTCAACTCCATCAAATATAATCAAGTATCTGATGCTAATTAACTCAAAAAATATCCAGAAAAAAAGAAAGAGGAAAACAAAAACAGGTAATAGCAAAGAAAATAAAAAAAAAACTGGCATCTATGAATTAAGTATAATGAAGAAAATCAGTCATTACTGTCTCTCGTTGTAATATTTCTGAAAATGAATAAAAGAATTGTAAAAAAAATTGCTGTAAAAGCAAGAAGAATGAGATGTGAATGAAAATACTTGAGAATAGGAGAGATGTAAAATGAAAATGATTGAAAGAGAATGAGAGAGAAGGGAGGCAGCCCAAGATGGAATAGAAGAATTGGAGGAATGGTTTGGAGACTTGGAATACAAAGTCTATCAATATACTAATAAATATTATTAAAAGTGGGGGTTTAGGAACTTATAGAAATAAAATAATCATACAAAGCGACGTCAATCAAAAAATAGAGTATATTTTGGGTTGTTTAATACATGGGATGGTTTTGAATTAAAGAGTACAATTTTTTTTCAATATATTTAATATAATTTTTAAAATCAAACCAATTCGTTGATGTTAAATCATAATTGGATTTGGAGTCGATTAAAGAATCAATTATAATATTACTCTCATAATAGGAGAAATTATATTGTACAAATACTAATCGCTCCAATATATCCAGATACTCATTCATCTCTCCATGATTGAGTATATAAAAGGAGATATGTAAGATATTTAAAAGAAAAAAGATCAGGGACAAAGTCTCACAGTATATGATTATTTATAGAATAATTTAATCATAAGAGAATTATAATGTATTTTATAAGGATTCCATTATTTAAAATAAAATTTGTTTTGGAAGTTAATAAATGTTTCGAAATTATAATGTTATTTCTTAACTATTATTGACTTCTTTATTTTTATAATACACGCTTAATTTGTTTAATAATACTTTTATTTTATTAATTTTTCTCACTCTAGTATTATTAAATCAACTTATTTTTTCCAAAATTTATTCCTGTTATATCACAATATAAAATAGTGCTTAGAAATCTATTAATTTATTTTGTACAATATAAATAAAAGCACCGACATTATTGTGCATTATTTTTAAACTCTCCTATAAACTTGATAGTTTAGTCCCATTTTTTTTATTTGATAAGGTTCTGGAAAATTGATAATTTATTTTATATTTATTTCATATAGATTAAAATATAACAGTTATCTCTATATCAATCTATGATTCTCACCTTTGAGCTCTCACTCTTCTATTTATAGGAGTTTACACAAACTCTACATCAACTGTTTCCTACCTATACCGTGTGGTGACTTGGTAAGAAGCTCTGTGGATCCATTAGTAGTAAACACATAGATAATAAATCATGGAGTTATATCACTCATTTTTTATGTTTTTATGTTGTGCCAATATAAATTCAATTTTTCTCTTTGTGATATAGTATTATTATATCCTTATTACTGTCATTTGAATCGAACAGATATATAATTGTTTCTTATATATATCTAGTTATAAATTTATTATTTGAATTGGTGGTGCATAGTGATAGGAGGGTGGCACATTTATTTTATAATAATATATTAATTGGAAAGTGTTTATTAATTGGATTTATCATATAGTCACGAGATCGAAAAGTATGTGTTATTACCATATATGTTTTTGATTATCTGTTGATTTAGAATGAATATAGAGAAATTTTTATTTGATTAATTTAGTGGTTGGTTGCTTTGTGATTGGCTATAGAGTAGCCTCATCGAATTAGCTAACAAATTATTAAGGCTGTTATTAAGAACACTTGATAGACTCGAAAACAACTTTGTACACCATTGTTGGTTATCAGGGATGAAGATGGAATCTCTATACATTTCATTCTCAATTTTCAGAAAATGTCTTATATTCTTTTTAAATCGATAAATAGATCGGATAAAAGAAATAGTCAAGAAAGAATTTCTTCTCTCTTCATTTAAAACTGCAGATTTTACATTTTACTCTCTTAAGTATCTACAGCATAAAGTATTCTTCTGATTATTCTGCCTTTTACTATCGTATTGACAATCTCGTATTATTACAGAGCAAAATACCTTCTGTAATTTCCTCTACAATTCTTTACTACTTTTCATACTTTCAATTACTACTAACGCTTAGGTTAATGATTCACAGTTTTTTATTTAATTTTTTTCTTATCTCTTTATTATTTTTGTTAGAACACTATTAAAAATGAAAACAAATTTAAATCATTCAAACCTTATAATTCTATTTGGCATCTAAAGACAAAATTGAAACCCACACTTATTAAAAAAGAAATAAGAAATAAATAACTTTTTCTTTCTCATTCCTCATTCATCTGTACCAAACGATAAATTTAAATTGTATTATTATATACTGTCTAAAAGGGAATCACTTCCTCAACGTGTTGGTGGTCTTGCTGTGGAGTCTAGTTTGTTTGATCTGGTTTGGTGACCCCGACTGTCGAAATAATTTGCATGGTTTTTTAATGGCGCAGATTTATGAGGGCTTATTTGTTGGGCCGGTTGGGTGTAGTGGTGCATTGTGATAACCGAACTCTTTATTGATTGGTAGATATGAATATGAGATCGTCTTTAGGCTTTATGGAATTGATAATACATATTATACTATGATAAGCATTAATTTGATGAAGAAAAACAATTATATGTTGATCGCATTTTCTCAATATTTTTTTCTTCATTTGTGTATTTTATGTATATGTGTAATCATTCTCCCTTACAAGAAATATCAACGACATATCATCTAATGCAGTAAGCACAACATACTTGTGAACTAACTAACTCAAACAAATTCCAGGAAAAAAAAAGAAGGAATTTGAAAGAGAGCTTCGTTAGGGCAATTAATGAAAGTATCTCAAAAAAAAAAAATAAAACTATCACGCTTGATGTTTTAGGGTAATTTATGGTTGAGAATGAAAGTCGTTGTCAATATTACGCATGTGCTTTTGGTTGTAGGTAGGGCCTACTGACGGCTACCTATGATCCACGGTAGATCTGTCTAATTATGGAGCGGCACGCTCTCGCAAGCAAGATGGAGTTCTGGTTCAGTTGTCCCTACAAAAGGAATGTCTGGAGTCAGGCGGTTTTCTGGAACACTCACTTCCGATGGTTTTTGGTCAAGCCAATATGGATTAAGAGAGATTAATCAGTTGACCTTTTACTAGGTATCGCAAGGCTTACCTTCCTCTTGGTGTGAAGGTCCGTGTATATATTATGTGTAACAGAATTGCCCTGCTCCTCTTTAATGGTAAGGTCTTAGAGCTTTTTTTGGTGTCGTACATGAATGCTTCTAGGTGGTGGCAAGGCGCTATCAATCATACTTTTTTCTGGGGTCGACTGTCTCTAGAGATCGTGGGGCGCGACGCGGCTGTCAAAGCCTCGGTGGGAGGGTGATGGACTTGTGCCATTATTCTCTCATGTCCTTTCGTTTGTGTGTTGGTAAGCGTGGTGCTGTGGTGTTGTGTGTTCTCCACTCTATCCGGAATTTGACGTAGTAAACTTGCTTGACTTTTTTGTTTCAACTGATTCCGGAACGGAATACTGGATAGGATATTGGTATGTCCGGGTGTGGTGGTTCGCGACGTGCCGGTGTGCTTCTCCTTGAGGGGGTCGGATAGGGGGATCCTATGCTCTATACCTCGCTTTCTTTTGGGAACATCCTTCGATGAATGAGCTGATCGCGGATAGAAATGCATGTCACGTGTCATAAGGGTGAAGGGGATCACACAACAATGCCCACCTTTTAACCTGCCTATTTTGCCGGGACGAGAAACAACACAACATAAATGGGCGTGGAAATGTTGATAGTATACGCTCTCAAATCCACTCAATTAAATTAATTCATGTGAGAAATCAAATTTAAAAAGTTCACTTATGATTGTTGTGTATTAGAACAACTGAGTGTTATTGCCTCTTACACAGGGCTCTCATTTGTGGGAGCCTCGGGTTCTGGTTGGCTGTGTGTTTAAGTGGACCGAAGAGGAAGAAGAGATAATATATAATGATTGGAGCCAGATCCTGGGTCTCTCAGGGAAATTCGCACACAAAGGACAGAACTGGTCTTCTATCATAGAGCGCAAAGGCATCGAAGTACGAGTTTGGATAAACCGGAGAGGCTATGTTCATTGACTTCCACGATTAATAGAACAGGCAGATCCGGAGCCTCTCACGATTTTGCATTTTTTTCTTCTGCAATTTTCTGCTGGTAGTTGGCTTTCTCTCAGCCTTTCTGCGTATCCTCAGCGTCTGTTTGAAGATAGAAGGTTTCTAATACTAAGAGTGTTTCTGCTAGCAGAGTATAGACTCGTGTGTCGTTGTATCGGTGACTGCATCACGACGGATTTATATCGCATCGCCATTTCGACCAGTATTGACACCTCGGTACGTATCTACTATTCCTGTACTGTTTCGCCTCTCGTTGTGGTGTTTGGTTGAGTTGTTTTGGCTTGTTGGGCAAGCTACTTGTGACTGGTGGCTGTTCTCAGTACTTTACGTTATTGTTTAAGGTGGTTTATTTACGGGGGTGTGTTGAGCTGGTGTTGTAGGGAGTTTGCCTCCCCTGGGGCGCGCACTCGATTTGTGGGCCACGATTCTTCTTATGGGGGTAGAGTCAAGGGTTGGGATGGGTATGCTGGTGATGTTAGGTTTTCTGGGCGCTTTTGCCGTTAGGGTTGTGGGGCCGGGTGCTTTGTTTTTTACTGTTGGTATCCTTCCATGCAGGTTTCGTTTCAGCCCCACTCTAAAAAATGTCTGCGAACAAAGACACTGCTTCGTCTAGCGCGTCCAGGCAGAGCGGCAAAGATGCGTCCAGAGAGGTCCACGAGGAAAAATCCATGGACGAACTGAATGTGAGGGAGTTTTGTGAACGCTTCTGCATCCCGAATGGCGTGTCCGTTTAGTTTGTGGACGGAGAGGCCGTGTCGACTGAGAAATCTACGGACAACGCTATCTACTTTACCAAGGAGCAATTCAATGCTGGGCTCCAGTTCCCCCTCCCATCGTTGTTCAAAGAATTTCTCCACTACACCCAGATTCCCCCAACTTACATCCATCCCAATATGGTCCGGGTGCTGATGGGGTGCAGCATTCTGAGCATGCTGTTCAACCTGGATTTTTCACTACTGGAGGTTCTCTTCATCTACTCCATCAAGAAGGGGAAGAATGATATCTACAGCTTTGTCGCCAGCCTTCCATCCCTTCAGTTGGTGACCAGCCTTCCTGACTCGACCAAGGGGGCCGCCAGAGGACACGTGCTGGTCAAAGGCCTATGGGCGGGTTTGACCGTGCATCCGGACAGGCAGTTCGCTCCCAACCATTCATTGAAGGCCCCAGGTATGACTAAGTTGCTCCCTGTCCTTCCGCGGTTGCGAGTTAAGTCAACATTGTTTGGTGGCTAACATGCTTTGTTCTCTTGGGTGCAGGCAAGGATAGAAGGGGAAAGTTGGTAGAATGGGTGGAGAAAGCCTCGTTTGACCGGTTGAACAGGCTATTTGAGATTGCGGCGGATGAGAGGAGCTGCGAAACGCTTCTCTCCGCGCAGAATCTCCGCTTGGTTCCCCGAGAGCCCCAGTCGTACATACTCAACATACTTCCGAGGCAGCTGCCCAAAGAGGTGGTGAGCGGAGAACACTTTGTTCTCAAAGATCTCCCATTCAACCTGGAGGTGCGAAAGGCAGACGCCCAGGCACGCAAAGCAGTTCTCAACGAACGGGAGAAAAGAAGGCAAGAAGGGACTTTGCGGAAGGCCCCTGGTGATAAACGCTCCGCGCCCACTCCTCCCACTGGCGCCCCAGCGAGAAAGAAGAAGAAGGTTATCTCAAAGGGAAAAGCAATAAAACCTCCAACTCCCACAAAGGAAGCAGTAATAAAACCTCCAGCTCCCACCAAGGGAATAGACATAAAATCTCCAGCTCCCATAAAGGGAATAATAATACGATCTCCAGCTCCCTCCGGCTTGCCTTCTGTTTCAAGCGGCTCCGCACATATCGCGGGTCTAAACGGCTCGGGGCCTTCAATGCAAGCGGCTGAGCGGATGGCTCTCCTGGCTGAGGAAGCAACCTCAGTGTATCAGCCCGGCTCTCCTCCTCCGGACGCGGATGAAGCCGAGGCCTCTTGTGCTGAAACGTTGCCTCCTTCAGCGCCTCCAATGGAGGAAACGGGGGCTGAAAGATGGGTTTGATCCCTTGTGGGTCAAGCTCCCTTGCCCTTGTACCAGTGAAGAGGCCAACTACGAGGAGGTCTTATCCGGCCCGCGATTTAAAGTCTGGCATTAGCGGGCGGCTTCAGGCTCGTCTTCTGGAAACCATCGAAGTCAGCTGCTCATCCGTCCAGAAGGATCATTCGGAGGGGTGTGAGACGGAGAAGGCAGAAGAGAACCCAACCGCCCCTGTGCTGGTCCCAGATGAGGGTTCACCCGAAGAGATCCAGTCGGCCGTGAATGACAGGGGTTCGGATCCGGGGGAGGAGTCACACCCTACTGCCTCGTCAGGGGGAAGTCCAGTTGATGATGCGGCTTGCGTCTCCGCTAGCCCTTTCAGCTATGCGGAGTTGGGAGAGATGCTGAAACGAATTCCACCCGGCATAGATGTTGCTCTGTCTTCAGCGAAAAATGTTTGAGGCGGCGGAAACGGTATAGTTT
>JBAPGN010003000.1:0-39177 GCA_037355405.1 Vitis amurensis
ATGACCAGCTCTAGCGTACACAGCACGCCCACAGGCCCCCACCTTCACCATCGTCAGATCAAGTCATCAAATGTGGGACCCACCGCATCACCTTTATTCGATTGGCCGGTCATTGGAAAATAGTCCCCCGAGTACGTACTCACACTCTACGCTTCTCCACCCTCTCCATTAAATAAATAAAATGTTAAAAAAATTGAAAAACATGAAAAAGATCGAGAGAAAATGGAAGGTGGCGGAGAAGACCAGATGTCTGAGATATAAATCATAGAAGATATCGTTTGGGAGGGAGGAAATTTTGCAAATATCGCCAGAGGGGAGGAAAGAGAAGCTTGGCATTGGGGAAGTTGACTCGTGTCAAAGGGTGGTTGTGTACGGTGTCCAACACTTACCCAACACCCTCTCATTCTTTGCAGCCGCAGCCTCTGCAGCTCTATGTGTGGGTGGTGTGTGTTGTGTGTGACATTGCTTCTTAAACGTTAAAGTTAAAGCACCAACCCCCAAGCTCCACTTTTTCAGAGGGAGATAAGAGAGGGAAGCACCGCTGGGCGCTGGTGTTGTGAACACAGTCGTGTTGAGAGCTTTTCTGGGTCATCCTTCATTTTCGTTTTTTTCTTTTTTCTTTTTTCTTTTTGGTTTTTGAGAGTGTCGGTAGCGGTGGGGTGGATGCAGAGGCTGTTTTTGTATCTGGGGTTCTCTGTCTGTGGTATTCTGGGTTGGAGCTTTTGTGGGTTTCTCTTCATTTCAGCCGTTGCATTCTCGTCTGGGAGAGACAGGGAGAGATGGGTAGTGGTGAAGATGGTGAGAGGATGAGGGTTGATCTCGAGGGAGATGGGTTGCAGAGTAAAAACATCCAAGGTGACGTCTCGGTTCTTTTCCTTATAATATTTGTTTATATTTTTTTTTTCCTTATTCTATATGTTTTCATGTATGGTTCTCTGCATGAACTTATGAAGGGGAACTCAGGAAGACTCGTATTAATGGCTGAAATTTCATATTTTGTTATTTTCATTTCATTTAAAAAAATATTTCAATGGAAATGTCTTGCATGACCATGTCTCTGATTTTGTTTTTCACTAGCTTGGAGGTTTTTTTCCCTCTCTCTTTCTCTCTCTAAAACTAGTTGTCGTGGGATAATCATGGAATATTGAGGGGAAAATGCTTCCTTATATGTGGTCAAAAGTTCCATTATGATCTGTCTTTCTCTAGAATACTAATTGGATTGTTTTATGTACCTTCTATTCTTCAACTTGTGATTTCTCTCAAAATGGCTACGGTTGACATGTCCATGAAATTTCTGATGGCTACATGCTTTAGATTTAAGACTTTTAGTATAAACTGTAAATCCATATTTCTGGTTGGTATTCTGTATTTCTTTTAAATAATCTGTTCATTTGTTTCTTAATCTCTGATCAAACGGGTTCCAAAAATGTGTGTAGCATGATTACTTTCTTATTACTTGCCGGGTTAAGATGTTAATGTTAATATGTTGTGACCTTAGATGAAAATGATGATCTGTATACTGAACTATGGCTTGGATGTGCTGGGCCTCTTGTCAACATTCTGCGTGCCGGCCAGAAGGTTGTCTACTTCCCTCAAGGCCACATAGAACAGGTTCTGCTCTCCCGTCCATCTACATTTCTGAGGTCAAGTAATTTTTGTGCTTTGGGATTAAAATGATGCCAAGTCTAATAGAGAATTGGGTGTTTCCTTGGGAATGAAACTATACATGGTGTTTTTCTTCTATAGTATTTGAGGGCGCATATCCATTAATTTACAATGGGGAGTCACTGGGAGACAAACAAAAGGAATCTTTCCAAAAGTTGGAGCAATTCCCTGAAAAAGTGAGATTTATTTTTTTTAAAAAAAGGTTTAATGATCTCATACTTTGGGATCCCATTGGTAATTCTAAAAAAAGACTTACTTGCTGCGTGCACAAAATTGATTCATTTCAAATGCTATTTAGATCTAAATGGTTTGGTTTTGTTTCTGATTCACCCCAGTGTAGTACGTGCCAGGAAGAATATGAATGTTTTTGTAATTTTCTTATGAGTGGAAAAAATTGCCAGTTTTCTTACTGATGTGAATCCATACATGGCTATTTGAATTTGGTATAGGTTGAGGCCTATACAAACCAGGATGGCCAAATGGAAATGCCAATCTACAATTTACCTTCTAAGATTTTCTGCAAAGTTGTATACGTTCAGCTAAAGGTACCTTACATCTCTCTGCAGGCATGTTTTTAGATTGGAATTTATAGATGGCAAAACTGTCGAGGCGTGTATGTATATTTTTTTACCTATTTTTGGATGGCTTTCTTGTTTGTCAATATGGTATTTCAGGCTGAAGCTTGTACAGATGAGGTGTTTGCGCAAGTTACTTTGCTTCCAGAGGCAAAGGTTAGCTACTGAGATGTTTATATTCTTACTAATTAACTAGTTTGTGCATGAAAGTCTTCTGAAACTGGAAAATGAAATTATGTGTATTGCAACTCATTTGATGATGCTATTTCAGAATTTATATAATTAACCTCAATTGTATTCCTTATAGTTATCATTTTCTGATTTTGGTGATTGTGGAAGTTTGCATGGCAAACTTGTGCCTTTACAAATTGAAGTTTAGTCCTTTTGTTTCCATTTGATCTTTAAATGCTTCTCTAGTTCATACTGTAAGTTTAATGCTCTTGCCCTTGACAGCAAGAGTGGCGAAGTCCAGATCATGGAAATTCTCAGTTTTTCCCTCGAAGAACTCATTCATACTCCTTTAGCAAGACTCTCACTCCGTCTGATACAAACACACATGGTGGGTTCTCTGTTCCGAAGCGACATGCTGATGAATGTCTTCCACCTCTGGTCAGTATCCTTGCAATGATTTCTTTTTAAATAGCCCTCTTAAAAATCTCAAGAGACTTTTACCTAGTGGATTCAAGCTTCTCTTATTGCTTTAGCAAACCGTATAGATCCATAGACTTTGGCGGATACGATAATCTTTACTCACAAGTAACATGAGTTATTTGTTAAAATAAGGACAAATAAAAATAATAGGGGAGATTCTTTACAATATGTAGGTATTTGCACTTTCAAAATCTTAGTATAAAACTCTCTCCCTTGTGGATCCACCTTTATGTCATGTAAGCTTATAGTAAATGATCTAGATAAGGAGCCAAATTTACATACTGTGGATGTTATTGCAGGACATGACCCAGCAACCCCCAGTACAGGAACTGATTGCAAAGGACTTGCATGGGACTGAATGGCGCTTTCGCCATATATTTCGAGGTATCTTCAATATACTTCAGTCATTAAAAATTTGGACTCAAACAAAAAGGAAAAAGAACATTTTAAGCATTACTACTAGTCTGTCATTGCATCTCATGGATGAAGGGGATTTTGTTTTGAATCAACCTGTTGTGTTTGAGATGACGTTTAACTAAACAAGTTGGTGGAGTAATAGCAAGACAACATCATAACTGCCATGATAAATTAGAAATGCAGTTGTTTTTTGGATCCTTAAAGCACCATTTCTTTAAGTGAGTACTAAAAAAAAAACATTCTTATTTTGATGACAACAAAGTCAGGAGGACCTACTTCAAGTCTCATTTAGAGCATGTCAGACCAACATCCAGGAGCCCCGCTAGTGTATTAATAATACATATGTCATTACTTACTGTAGACCATTTCTTACTCTCATGCAATTTTTTTCCCTCGACCTCCTGTCTCTAATTGTTCTGGACCCCATCTTATTTCTTACCTGCATGTTTTCCCCTAATAAATGCAGGTCAGCCAAAGCGGCACTTGCTTACTAGTGGTTGGAGTCAATTTGTGACATCAAAGAAGCTTGCTGCTGGAGATGCCTGCATTTTCCTTAGGTTTTCTCTTCCTCCCTATGTGTTTTTTTGTGTAGTTGTACTGTACCTTTTCTCTTTTATTCAAAGCATTATGTAAACTATGTGTATGTCATATTTGATATTTACAACTAGACTTTGGATCCATAGCAAAAGTTTGTAATAACCAGCTGCCAGTTGTTTATGTAATATATTGATCTTTTGAATGAATGGAAGAGTGAATGATTAACTGATGATAATAATAATAATAATATTTTTGGTTTTTAGGGGAGCAAATGGTGAACTTCGTGTTGGGGTCCGGAGAGCTACAAGATTACAAAACAATGTATCAGCATCAGTACTATCCGGCCACAGCATGCAACATGGCATACTTGCAAGTGCCTTCCATGCCATTTCTACGGGAACCATGTTTACTGTATATTTCCGTCCTTGGTAAGCTATTACCATGTTATAAATAGTAACGATCAAATTGACTCCAGTTAGTCTTTTTGGTACTTATAGCAGTTTCTCCATGCACAACAAGCATTAGAATAGTTCTGATCTAGGAAGTCATTTACATATCTTTTCTGCAGGACTAGTCCTGAATTTATTATTCCTTATGACCAATACATAAAATCTGCTGAAAACAATTACTCAGTTGGAACAAGATTCAGAATGCTGTTTGAAGGTGAAGAATGTTCACAACAAAGGTAAGCCTTCATGGATCTATCTGCTTCATGCATGATTTGTTTCTTCTGTAATTCTTGCATTTGCTGACTGTGCAATGGCATAATGCTGTTGTATGAGTAAATGGTCCAAATTGCAGTGAGTCATGCTATGATCATTGAATGCAAAAAACAAAGGGAAATAGAAGTAAAAAAAAAAAAAAAGAGGCATTTCTTGTGTCTTGTTTCTTAACCGAATTTTATTCATTGTATCAACCAGATGTGCAGGTACTATAGTTGGCATTGAAGATGTTGATGCCATTAGGTGGCCCAATTCAGAATGGAGACGTTTCAAGGTAAATAGCTTTATTTTCTGTAGTTAAATGTTGTTGTTCTTGTCTTGTGTAGTTGATTATCTACTTCTTATTTTAGGTGCAATGGGATACGTCAGATATGACTCCACGTCCTGAAAGGGTGGCTGCATGGAACATCGAGCCAATAGAATTCATTAAGAAGAAGCATACTTCTATTCTACCCCAACTAAAGAGGGCACGCCCAACTGATCCACTGTGTCCTGCTATTCCTATATTGGTTGGGGATGGTCAGTACTCTTTATCTATCTTATACTTTGGGCCACAACTCCTTAAGAAAATAAGTCTTCTTAGGTCTCCATATTTATATTGTGTATCTCTCGTGAATGAACCAATTGGATGATTTTTACCTATTCTCAATGCTTATTGCAAAATTCAGTTGAGCACACTAAAATTCAATCAGGGGTCTTGCAAGGTCAAGAAAACGACGATATAGGTGCTCACAAGCCAGATACATCAAAACTGCCATCATTGCTGGCTGTTCCTCCACCAAATTCCGATTGGGATCCTCAGCACTTCCCAATGCATGACCCATTCTATCAATGTCCTGGCAAAACAATATTGTTCCAGGGTGAAAACCCTCTGAGTTTGGGGATTGCTAATGGCTGCTCCCTAACATTTACCTATTGTGGAGCCTGTGATAATGTTGGAGGGAGCAGAAACTTGTCTTTTGCAAATCTCGACTTCAGCAATTGTGAGTTCCAGGATTGGAGGGCTCTAGAGCCGAAGGGCAATGAAACTTCATTTGCCCAACAGAACCGCATTGACAAATACAAGCTTTTTGGTGTAAATTTAATTAATAGTCCAGCGGAGCTCCCTTCACCACAAGTTGCCAGTTCCAGTGAGCTGCAAAGTCCTTGTTCCATTCCTCCAACATCTCAGTCAAGCATTTCTGAATCTATCCAAGCTTCAGAGCCATCTAAGAGTGTTTCTGGCGACCTCTCAGACAAACAGTGCAAGAACTGTTGCTCGGTCATGGTCAGGAGCTGCACAAAGGTAGTTTAGAATCACTGCTAAGTGAGTTACGGTCAGCAACTTCAAAGAATTTGATATAAAACCATTTCCAAGAGATTGGGTGGATTGTTTCTCTTCATAACGATAGATGGACTGTTTGCTAATGGAAAAGCTAATCTTAAGACGATATATCCGGGTTCTCTTTCAGGTACTCAAGTATGGAACTGCCCTTGGAAGATCAATTGATCTTGCACGCTTTGACGGGTATGATGAGCTCATTGTTGAGCTCGACCAGATGTTTGATTTCGGAGGAAGTTTGATGGATGGCAGCTGCAGGTGGCATGTAACATACACAGATGATGAGGGCGACATGATGCTGCTCGGAGATTACCCATGGCAGTTCAGTACCAATTCAAACACAATAACTCTGAACATATTTCTTGATGTATCAATGCTTGAACACTCCTGCTAACTTGTGATGTTATTATTGTTATAAATGCAGGGAATTCCGGTCTATGGTGCAGAGGATCTTCGTATGTCCAAAGGAAGAGACTGAGAGACTGAATTCAGCTACACCCTCATGATCACTGCTTTCTGCTTTCATCTTCTGTTTCATATATTTTTTTCTTTTACATACAATATGCGTGTTCTTGTTTGAGTTTGTGCTTTCTTTGTTGAGAGCTTGAACAGCTATGTTGTTGTGTTTCTTCTTTGTAAAAGATGCTGGTGCCATATATAAGATGCAAATGTCTATGATTTGCTAACAGCAAATTTCTAAATTATGTTTGGGAAATGGGTTGATTTTTGTTTCCATTTCAATGATTTCATAAGCATGATGTGTCCAGTGGGCATATGGGATATTTGAAATTTTCTCATGCCCTGTTTGTATTCGGGGTTGTTTTGAAGTCAAATTCTCCTAAAATTTGATAAAAAAAAAAATTATCATGTTTCTTTGGAGATCATCCAAACGACGTCGTTTTCGTGATTTGTGACAGTAAAGGTAAAACGACATCGCTTTATTTGTGCTGTGTTGGATCCTTATCCAAAACATTGTATGAGTCCAACGGATAATCTCTAAATCTGAATTTTCCGTTCGCTTTCCCGCCATTACCCATTTTCCCACTCAACTTTCTCGAGAAAATCACGAAAGAACCTTTTTTCTTTTTTCTTTTTTAGAAAAAAAAAAAAGGGCAATTCAAAATTCCAAGCCATGCTGTCTTCACTATTTTTTCACACAAGAACAACAATCCCAAATGCCAATGATCTTCAATTCTCAAAGCTTCATAGTGCCATTACAATTGGGACATCAGCCCTTAATTTTGAGGTCAATTCTCAGCCAACACCCCCTCTGAAAGGTCATCTCCGAAACCGATCCGTCCCAAGATCTCAGTCTTCTTCAGACCCACAAAGCTACGAAGAAGGAGATGAAGAAACCCTAGTTCAAGACTTGAGGGTGCCAGACCATTGGTTGAATCCTTCCAAGGCCTTGGAGGTATAATTCTAGTTCTATGGATGTTTTAATCTTGAGAATTCATCAGGTAATTCTATGTAATCGAACAATTCTTGTTGGAGTTCTTTGAGCTTATGGATATCAAGTGATGATATTGAAACCCCTTATGGATAGAATCATTTGTATATGGGAAATGCCGAAATGTAGAGGAGAATTGGGTTTCTGGTTCAGTTTCATCCGGCAATTTTAGAACGTGAAGATATATTGTGAATTGAGCTGTGGGGGTTTGTAATTTGGGTTGATTTCCTTTTGATCAGTCTCCTAATACAATACTTTCTGCAAAATTGTGTCCTTTCACCTGAACGGGAAAGGGGTTCCAACTCAATAGTGCTTCTACTTTTCCATCATGTGAGCTGTCGGAATTACAGCTTCAGATAGCATAGATATTGTCCATTCTTGTTCCAAAGTGCCTTCATGGCTTTAAAATACGTTTCCCATATTTGGTGTGTGATATCACAATTGATAGGAATGTGAACAAACAAGCTGAAATGGCTGAATCCTAGCCTTAGGGTTCAGGCTGTCACACGCCTGGTTTCCATTTGAACTGCTTGATTTTTTTTAGTGTTCAAATTGTTGGGAAGTGTCGCAAATTCTAAAATATTTTATAAGTCGATATATTATTGTAATATTAGACTTTCTAAGGAAAGTTGTTGGAAATATCTCTATAAATATTATAAGTCATGAGGGGAAAAAGTCATGAGATGGAGATGGGCCTACAGAGAATATACTAGGTGAATAGAGATATGAGGGAGAACGAGGGAGGGGATATCTGGGTTGTATCTGATTCTATCCTTTGTAATATTCTCTATTGTTTAGTGGAAAGATTTTCTCTCATCCGTAGATGTAAGCATGGTTGGGTCGAATCACGTTAAAACCTTGTGTACCGTATGTGTGATTATTTTATCTTTGTGTTCTTGATCTAACACTCTTGGTATCAAAGCTTCCGCTAACACAACACAAATCTTTTTGTTCCATTCCTGTATGTGTTTATGAGGAAACTTGAGTTCTATGAACCTCATTTATAGTTTTTATTCTGTACCTGCAATGAACTATGTGATTTCTACCATTGGTGGCAGGAATCAGAGTGGCTTAGAGTTACTCTGCATAAGTGGTTGGATGATGAGTACTGTCCTGAGGCAACCAACATTGAAATCAGCAGGGTTGCTGCCAACTCATACTACAGAAGTTTAGTAGAGAAACAAACTGATCTGGGTGAGATTCTGTTGAAGATGGCCAGAGAATTGGAATCCATTTCCTATCAAGAAAGCTTCCATGGAGCTTTCTCATCAGCAAATGCAGCAGTTGATCTAATTGCCCAACGGATTGAGCAGGATTAGTTGTTTGACTAAGCAAGCCTAAAGCTCCTCTGATATTTAACTGGAGAGACTTTTCTTTTCTTTTTCTGATTCTGGTATCTTTTTGATTGTTGGTTCTCTTTATGTGCAATAACTGTACTGTCCTTTGTGAACACTAGGAATTCAAAGCTCTTTGTAACTCCTATTTTTTTATGATAAGAAAATTACTAACGCTTGAAATTTTTTAGTAAAATTAGTCCATTTTTCTGGAGAACTTAGGAGTGATTTGGGCTCACCCTCACATGGAGAGGAAACACAAACAAAGAACTGCAAATTGGGGGAAAGGAGAAACAAATTGGGAAATGAACATGCAAATTGTGGAGAGGTGACTCGAATCCATGACCTCATGTCAAACCAAGTTCTAATAGCATGTTGAATTATGAATTTTCTTAAAAGCTTTAAGCTTATAAAATTTGGGCCCATAATGCATATCATGCTCCTTAACATATCTCACTCAGGTGTCAGATGTCTCTTACTTCTTCCCCATATCTTAGGAATGTCTTACTCATTCAATCCCAGGTCTCACTCAATTGGTGTCTCAATCAATGTCAGATGTTTTTTACCTTTCATCATATCTTTGTCCACTCCATATAGTTTTTAGATGTTCATCTTCTTCTCAAAACTTTTCCCCTCCATAACAGTTATGTTTGGAAGCCATATATCTCCACATATGCTAAGGTCTGGAAACATTTTTAACTTTTAACTCAAAACCAAACCTGGATTCTATTCAACCTTGTCATGTCCATATCTCCTCATATATTCAATTAGGAATTTGACAAAATGTGTATAATGTACAAATCAATTGAATATGATGAGGTATGGAGATTCGGACATTGAACATTGGTCAATCAGTCAATTAAAGCTTTTATGTTTTAACACAAAAAAAATCATATTTGCTTTCTGTAAATGATGTTCTTGGAATCTGATAATGACATAATGACATATATAAGCTTCTTAAATTGTTGTGTTTTGTTTATCAGTCCATTAGGAGTTTTAAACTATTATAACAAGGACCACAGACTGGAAGCTGGTTGGTTATAATACAGATTGTGAAGCTGCAATAACTACTATAGAGGATGCACCGAGAGGTACTGATTTATATTGCAATAGTAAGAGTATTTTCTTCACTACTTGAAATTGCAATGGTAAGAGTATTTTCTTCACTACTTGAAACTCTACTATTATGCATGTTCTTTGATTTCTATTATCAGTATGGAGTAAAGAGAAAAACAAGTCACCAATGAGGAACTATCTTATATTGCAACTATTAGGGTGAAAACATTTGTATTGATTGGAGCAGGAGAAATGGTTAAATAATATCTACACAGTTGGAAGCGGATCTTTATAGTAATGGTTAACTCTCATCTTTTAAATGATACGAAGAAATTTACAATTTGTATACCGATTGTGTCCATTCATTTGAGAGCAAAGTGTCACCCTCACTTGTTCTTTTATAAAGAACAAGAAGCTTTTGGACACATCTCTACAAATAGAGAAGCGTAAATAATTCTAGAGAAGTTTAAAAACATCCAAACATCTCTATACATAGATGGAGAAGATAGAGTAGTGTGGAGATTTTTAAAGAGTTCCACTATTAGGTACACTTATCTTCCTTTCTTTCTATATATATATATATATTCATTTTTCTATGAATTATCATCTAACATTATTTATGTAAATAATTTTTAAGACTTAATTTATTAATTTTTAAATATTGTAATCTTCTTAATTTTAATATATTCTTAGAAAATTTTATTTTGTAAAATGTTAATAGTAAGTGTTATAAAAATTTCAAATTATGAATATAAATAATATTAAATTGTATGTTATCTTCTTTAGTGGATAATTATAATGGTTACTTATCTCATAAGATATCTTTTTTTCTTCCATCATCATTTTAATTATATATTCAATAAAAACTATCAATTTTTAATTTTAAGTGTATTTTTTAATATTTAAACTTCTATTTAATTATATATTCAAAAAAATTATTCGATTTTCAATGATAAAAGATTAAAAAAAAAATGACGTATTGTAATGAGTATTGATTGTTATGTTTGGTGTCGAAGTACCACTTTGCAAAACAAGGAATTTTTTTTTCTTTTTTTTTTTCTCTAGCCAATAATTAAAGTTAAAAGAACAAAATGCTATCTAAATAAACCAATATCTTCAGGTGAGAATATAAGAAAGAAAATAAACAAGCATTTATTCAAATAAATAATCACTTAAGCTCAGGAATTATTTTTGAAAATAATTTTTAAAAATAGTTTTTGAAAACTATTTTATGTTTTGTAAAACAAAATTCTATTTTCCGAACCTGAAATGTTTTTAACATATTTTTTATTTTTTAAAATATGTTTTAAAAATAATTTTATATGTTATTATTTTATTTTAAATCATTCTTAAATGGTTATTAAGAAACCAATTGAAAGCAACTTAAATCAATTAAAAATTCATTGAAAAATCATATTTATATAATTATTTTTTAAAACAACCCTTATAAAACAATTGAAATCTTGTTTATTATATTTAAAAACAAAAACAGAAAATAGTTTTAAAAAGCATATATGGTTCTAAGTGAAGAATTTGATAATTTAGCAATGAAAATAATGGATCTTATTATTTCTTTTTAGAAATGTATACAAGAATGTATTATGAATTATAGAAAGAAAGAAATAAATAATAAAAATCTTAAATCATGAGCATTGACTAGAAAAGTATGGTAGATGAAAAAGAGCCAATCGGACAAACTTTGTCCTTTCTGCTTCCTATCATTTACTTCCTTCCCTTAATACTAAGTTCTGAAAAATGTGCGTAAGTCCCCAAAACTACCATCTCTGATCACAAGGGAATTTGAAAAAATCGAGGATGAATCCATATCCCTCTAAGCTTGATGCAGTCTTCAGATTTTTGGCTGCTCTGGATGCTCTCATTCCTAATAAAGCAGTTCAAATCATCAAGCTCCACCAGTGTCCCACAAGTAGTAATCGACACATTTTCCGTCAATCCCAACAGTTTCTTCATCTTATTCTGCTCAAAATAATCCCTACACGGCGAAAATGGCAGACACCGCTCACTACCCAACCAGCTTCCTCCCTTCTTCGCCCTTACCACCTGGTACCTGGTTCCGCTCTTGTTCTTCACATTAAACGCTAAAGCCCCAGTACCCGTGTCCAGGTAGTAGAAGTCTCCATTATGATAAGTGGCGCAAGTAATGGTTTTGAAGTGATTAATGTGATACATCAACGTATACTTGGTCCATTTTTTGTCTCCACGATGAAGCAAATGCAGCTCCAAGTTCATGGCATCGCTTCGGCCGATGACGGAGACGATGCAGTCTGGAGAAGTGGGTGGAGATGAGAAGGCGGCGACGTGATCAGAGTGTTGGGAGTGAGGGAAGTGGGGGAGGCTATTTTGGCGGAGGAGAAGGGGCAGAGGAAGAAGATTGAGCCTTCTTTGAAGAGAAGAAGCCAGCCTTGGTAGGAGGCAATGCAGGTGGCGCCACTCATTTCTGGGATGTCAAGGTAGTAATGTCCTATTGATTCTTTGTATAGGAGGCATTTTGAACCATTCCCACGGAGGAGTAGCCACGGTTTTTGATTTGGTGCAGACTCGATTTGAGCTGAAGCAGTCAAGGAAGCAGCATACCAGTGTTTGCAGATTCTGCGGAAGCAGAGAAGCTCGATTATGGTTAGGCGGAGGGCGATTAGGGTCAAGAGGTCTGAAGGAAGATCAGACCATGGTCTGGCCTCTTTGCTTCTGTAAATGCTGATGCTGACACTTCTAGCATCTCTGATTAAAACGTTTTATTTCCGTTAGTTCAAGCTTAGAAAGCACTACTTCCAAGGCAGAAATTTTGATAGAAAATGGGGTCCAGTGTGTCCATTGACAAGTTAATACATAAACACCTAAAACAAAATCATAGAAACATTATATTACATTTTAGCAGTTAAAGAGAGTATGATACGCGTATAAAACCCAAATCTTATAAGATTAAGTTATAAGAAAAATTAATAATTTAACATGATATCATAGTTTGATTCGATGAGAGGTTATACTTTGAGTCGTCTTTTCGTAATTTTCATATTTGGTTTTCACATTTGTTTCTCCCCTTCCCCAATTTGCAGTGTTCTTTGTCCATGTATCTCTCCCCTAATTTGCCCAATTTGCAGTTCTTTGCCTAGATAAATCTCTGATTTAAACGTTTTATTTCTATTAATTCAAGCTTAGAAAATATACTTCCATGCCATAAATTTTGATAGAAAATAAGGTACAATGTGTCCATTGACAAGCTACTTATAAAAACAAAAATTCAAACACAAGAATAAAACAAAATCATAGAAAAGTTATCGAACATTTTAATTTTAAAGAGAACATAACATGTATATTGAACCTAAATCCTACAAACTTCAGTTATTATGAAAATTGGCAATTTAATATGGTATCAAAATCTGGTTTGACAGCAGGTCATATTTTTTATATTTTTGAGTCTTCTCTTCACAATTTGCATATTTGTTTTTCCTCTTACTCAATTCGCAGTTATTTGCCTATCTATCTTCCCCCAATTTGTCCACTTTGCTACTCTTTCCCTATGTTTTTCTTCCCCAACTTGGAGTGTGTATCTCTCCATGATTTCTCTTCTTCCCCAATTTGTCATTATTTGTCTATGTATCTCTCCCCTAATTTGCTCAATTTGCAGTTCTTTATCTATGTATCTCTCCCTTAACTTGCATTATGTATATCTTTTCACATACAAGTACGAACCCTTCCTCACATATTGAACTTAAATCCTGCAAGTTTAAGCTTTATATATATATATATATATATAGATAAGAGTAAAAAAAATAAATACAAAAATGTCTCACTCAAGTGTCAAATGTCTTTTACTTCTTCCTCATATCTCAGGAACGTCTCACTCATTCAATCCCAGGTCTCACTCAATCAATGTCGGATGTTTTTTACCTTTCATCATATGTCTGTCCACTCGATATAATTTTTAGATGTTCATCTTCTTCTCAACTTTTCCTCTCCATAACAGTTATGTTTGGAAGCCATATCTCCACATACGCTAAGGTTTGGAAACATTTTTAACTTTTAACTCAAAACCAAACCCAGATTCTATTCAACCTTGTCATGTCCATAACATATATCCAATTGGGAATTTGACAGAATGTGTATAATATACAAATCAATTGAATATGATGAGGTATGGAGATTCAGACATTGAACATTGGTCAATCAGTCAATTAAAGCTTTTATGTTTTAACACAAAAAAATTCATATTTACTTTTTGAAAATAATGATTTTGGAATATGATAATGACATATATAAGCTTCTTAAATTGTTGTGTTATGTTCATCAGTCCATTGGAGTTTTAAACACTATTATAACAAGGACCAGCAACTGGAAGCTGGTTGGTTATAATATAGATTGTGAAGTTGCAATAACTACTATAGAGGATGCACTGAGAGGTACTTATTTATATTGCAATAGTACAAGTATTCTCTTCACTACTTGAAACTCTACTATTATGCATGTTCTTTGATTTCTATTAAGTATCTTATATTGCAACTATTAGAGTGAAAACATTTGTGTTGGTTGGAGTAGGAGAAGTGGTTAAATAATATCTACACGGTTGGAGCAAATCTTTACAGTAATGGTTAACTCTCATCTTTTAGATGACACGAAGAAATTTATAATTTGTCTACTAATTGTGTCCATTCATTTGAGAGCAAAGTGTCACCCTCACTTGTTCTTTTATAAAGAACAAGAAGCTTTTGGACACATCTCTACAAATAGAGAAGCGTAAAGGATTCTAGAGAAAGTTAAATACATCCAAACATCTCTATACATAGATGGAAGAAGATAGAGTAGTGTGGAGATTTTTAAAGAGTTCCACTATTTTTCTTGTACATAGAATGAATTTGTATAAGGAATTCTAGAGACTTATAGAGATGTAAGCAACTCTTCCTGAGAGTTTCCTTAGTGCTTATAAATAGATGAAGACCTTATTTGATTAAGGGACTAAACACATAGTATTTTGCTTCTGTAAATGCTAATGTCGACACTTCTAGATACATCTCTGATTAAAACATGTTTATTTCCATTAGTTCAAGCTTAGAAAGCTAGCACTACTTCCTGCCGAAAATTTTGATAGAAAATAAGGTACAATGTGTCCATTGACAAGTTAAATACATAAACACTAGGATAAAACAAAATCATAGAAACATTATATGACATTTTAACCGTTAGAAGAGAGTATGATATGCATATAAAACCTAAATCTTATAAGATTAAGTTATTAGAAAAATTAATAATTTAACATGATATCACAGTTTGGTTCAATGAGAGGTTATAATTTTTTAGTGGTCTTTCGTTTGGTTCAATGAGAGGTTATACTTTTGAGTCGTCTTTTCGTAATTTTCACATTTGTTTCTCCCCTTCCCCAATTTGTAGTGTTCTTTGTCCATGTATCTCTCCTCTAATTTGCCCAATTTGCAGTTCTTTGCCTAGGTACATATCTGATTTAAACATTTTATTTCTATTAGTTCAAGCTTAGAAAATACTACTTCCATGCCATAAATTTTGATAGAAAATAAGGTACGATGTGTCCATTGACAAGCTACTTATAAAAACAAAAATTCAAACATAAGAATAAAACAAAATCATAGAAAATTTATCGAACATTTTAATTTTAAAGAGAACATAATAGGTATATTGAACCTAAATCCTACAAACTTCAGTTATTATGAAAATTGGCAGTTTAATATGGTATCAAAATCTGGTTTGACAGCAGGTCATATTTTTTATATTTTTGAGTCGTCTCTTCACAATTTGCATATTTGTTTTTCCTCTTACTCAATTTGCAATTGTTTGATCTTCTCCCAATTTGCCCACTTTGCAGCTCTTTCCCTATGTTTTTCTTGCCCAACTTGGAGTGTGAATCTCTCTATGATTTCTCTTCCTCCCCAAGTTATCGTTCTTTGTCTATGTATCTCTCCCCTAATTTGCTCAATTTGCAGTTTTTTATCTATGTAACTCTCCGTTAACTTGCAGTATGTGTATCTTGTCAAGTATGGACCCTTCCACACATATTTAACTCAAATCCTACAAGTTTAAGGTTTTTTTTAAATAATATTACTAAAAGTAAAAATAAATAAATACAACTATTGCATATTATTAACTCATATGTCACTCACTTGAAAGTTGAAACCATAAAAAAGGCAAGCGGGATGGCTCTCACTATTTCTCATATATAGTTTTTACATGCCCACCATTGTCTTACAACTTTTTCATTCATAACCTAAGATATTCACAAATTATCTATACTAAAAATAGCTTTTTATCATATAAATCAATTAAGAAGGTATATATTTCCAACAAAATGGTTACATATTCTATTTCATGCTAGCCCATGACAAAAAATATAAATATGATCGATCAGTGAAGTAGTGAAGCCATAAAATCAAAGAACAAAACACCCACCCCATTATTCTTCTACGTTTGGATGGTGGAAGAGAATCCATGGTGGCAGAAGATTGAACCTGTAGGGAAGGTAGAAACTGGAAAATAGACAAGATCAATAACAGTAAGAGAATACCTTAGAAGGTTGTTTTATACCCACAGAGGAAGTTGAGTGGGATAGCTCTGTTGATTTTCTAGGTCTCTAGGTCGATTTTTTAGGAGAGTATCCACTGGCCCACTGTGAAAGTTAATTAGCGGGTTATTTGCTTAGTACTGTCGTTTAAAACTCAACTAAATTCGGAAGAATGATCTCATCTTGTGAAATCATATCGAATCATCTTGTAAAAAACCGATCCCTTCTCCACAGAAATAAATAAATAAATAAATAAATATATATATATATATATATATATATTAACATAAATATTTTTAATTTTTTTTTTATAAAAAGTCAAATTGTGATTATGTATGCAATTTCGAAAAAATTATTTTCTCAAATATGGATATTATTTATCCTTTTAATTAAATATTTTTTAATTTTAACTTCATACAAATTCATTCATTTGGTTTTGATTTTTTTTAAGCAAATTATTTTTACTATTATTAGTCTAATGAAAGACTTATGATCGGCTAAATTGATGCTATAGAAGTGTTAGTACACCGGGAAATTGATCTTCAATTTTGATTAATATTAATCATTCTCTTGTGGGATGATGTTCATATATATTTTTTTTATTTATTATTTTATTAAAATTGGATAATTAAATTAAAGAACATAATTGTGGAGAAATTTTAGATCATATTTGATAACGGTTTTTTAAAATGTTTTTCTACTTTTCATAATAAAAAACAAGAAAACACGTTTAATAATAATAATAATAAAAAATATGATATATTTAAATAATTTAATTTAATCATTTTAAAAAAATAAAACATAAAATATAAAAATTATTTTTAAAAATATTAAAAACAAACTAAGCAAATTTTTGTTCTATATGACAATAGAGAATAGTTCTCACTCATAAATTGTTTCTCGGAACTGTTTTAAAAAATAGTTATTAAATGGGTTTTAATTAAAATTTAGAAAATTTTAATGGATGAACCGAAAACATCTAAAATTTAATTTTTTTTAATGAAAAAATATGTTAATATAGAATACATTTGTCATGGCTTTTAAAGCTTTTAAATGACCTTTTTGTCCTTGAAGTTCATTCATCCAAACAACAAACTTTTAATATCAAACCATTTTTTGAAATTTTGTTTCGAAAATAGTTTTGTTTTTTTTAATGATAATTTTCAATTTTTTTAAGTATCTTAAACAATAGAAAATATAGAGAAAACTTTAATTCTGTAGCATAAGTGTATAACACCTTTATAAAAAATAAAAGAAAACTATTTTTCATATTTAAATTTTAAAATAAAATTCCGTTCATTAAAATAATTGAAAAAAAAAAACCCTTGAAAAATGCTCCAAACATCTCCTAACCTCCCTACCGCATTATGAATATGTTTTCAGTTAGATAAATAGAAAATTAAAATTAAAATAAAAAACCTTAAAACATTTAAAGCATGCATGTCCCAATTTTGATCTGCACCCATGACTTATTTCATTCCATATCCCATGTCATTTATTTATGATTTAAAATATATATTTGGATTTTTTTAACGCAAAAACATAATTGTTAGATGGATCTAGAAAAAGGTATCAGCATGGTGGGCATTTGGTCTAGTGGTATGATTCTCGCTTTGGGTGCGAGAGGTCCCGAGTTCGATTCTCGGAATGCCCCCTTTTTTATGGAAATTTGTTTTAATTTAGATTTTCTTTAGAAATTTTTGGATTCGCTTGAGTTACTTAAAATCGTTCAAAAATCATCAAGGAATTTTGGCTTTGTTTAGGAATTATATTCAAAATAAGTTTTAAAATAAAATTAATTGGTTAAAAGGGTTGAAATAACCTTTATATTTATGAATTTAACCTATATATATATATTTTCATAAATAATAACTAATTTTTAACATGAATGCTTTAACTATTTCAAGTATTTATATGTATGTTTTTTTTTATTAAAAAAAATGTTTTTACAAGAAAAAATGATGGACAAAAATTGTTTTACGATATTTTGTAAAACAAAAATCTATTTGAAAACTCGTGAAATGTTATTAACCTATTTTCTATATTTTTTAGGTTATATTTGATTTACGGAAAGTACTAAAAAAAATATATTAAATAAAATGATTTTTTTTCATAGGTTTAATTATGGAAAAATATAATAAAAATCAAATATAATTAAAATTATTTAATCTTATTTCAATAAAGAAAAATAAGTTAAATAAATTTTAGAAAACATATAAAAATAATTTATTAATTTTGAATTTATTTTTTATTTTCTTACATTTTTTTCTTTTATTTTATTTTTCCTTTCTATTTTATTTCCCTTAAATTTTTTGGAACCAAATATAGCCTGAAAATATGTACCAATATAAAAAATCACTTAAAATAAATAAAGAATAAAATCACCAATTCTATGATTAAACAAGACCTTTATTTTCATTTCTTATCGTATATTTGACCATTTTTTGTACATTTTAGAATTAAATTGAAACATTTATTTTTAACGGCTTAATTCTGAAAAAATCAAACATTGTATACGAAACGACATCGTTTTGACGCATTTTCATTTGCCTGTAAGGAAAGGCAGAGAACGGAGACAGAAGGTGAGATCAGCTCAGAGTTCCTCACAAAATCTGTGTTAGCTGTTTACCTGTTCAGGTCAGTTTCCAAATCAAGAAATCGAAAATTTTTGAGAATTCCGAGGCTTTCTATTTTTTATACTTGACTAAATTTAATGAATATGTTGCGTTGTTGGAGGTTGAATCATCTGGTTGGGGTGTTTGTTTGTTTGGAAAGAACTGGTCGTGAAGAAATTGTAGATTTATTGAGAAATGCATCTTTTTTTATTTTGATTGTTTTGATGTTATTTTGAAATTGATAATTTTATAGGTTTTTGAGTTTTTCCTTTCTTTGCACTTTGGTCGCCAATTTACAGAATCCTATAGAGTGAGTTTTGAAATTTTTGAGAGAGAGATAGGTTTTGAAGATTGGTGTTGGAGTTGTCTCTGAATTTTGGGAGAGAAAGGAGTGGCTACTGAGCAGTTGGTTTATGTGTGGAGTTCAAAATGAAAGGAAAATATAGAATAAGTTAAGAGTTCAAAATGTCTGTACTCTAATCCATCTCCATTTTTATTCCTCTTTTTGTGTGGAGGATGAAGAATTTAGGTTTTTATTTTTTCAATAATCATCAATATATTTCATTTTCCTTCTCATTGTGCATGACAATCAAAAGAGAATTTCAGAGTCCTTCATTTTCTTTTCCCTCTTTCCATGGTACTTTTTGAGATCAAAATGGATGATAATATTTTTTTCCAATGATACATCCATTATGAAGAGCTCTTTGTTTATGGCCAACTATGATGTTTTTCCCCAATTAGTACCAACCACATCATGCCACCATCACACCATTACTACTACATCAATTCCACCTACTACCTTTTTCCTCATGTTCCCCATTCAGGTTTATGCTTCAGCCACTTTATTTGTATATGCATGAGAGTGTGTGTGTGTAGAACCCATAGATATTCCTTGCAGCCATCTCAATCCAAGATATTGTGCACTGAGTAACTTACCAAAGAAATATATACCTGTTGCACTCAATGCAATTAAAAGTGAAACAGCACAAGGAGGACTGGTGAAGCAAATAATTCCACCACTATCATGTATGTTGTTTCCCTTTAAATCATAGATATCCCTATTGTGAGCATCTTGATGCAATGTGTATTGCATTAAATGGAAATACGAGCAGAATAAAACAGGAAGAAAGCAAATGCTGGAGCTCATGTTTGGGTAACTGGCAATCATATCTGATACTACTGAAATAAAATCTGTGAAAATTCCATCAAAAATCAAAATTCATCGATAACCCTTTTTCAGATTTTTTTTTTTTTTTTTTTTGATAGGCACTTTTTAAGAAAATGTCAAATTCACTCTTTCAGGATCTCAACAATTTGGAGGGTTCCACTACACCTATGGACATTATGAAAGTGGAAAGGTTGTCCTGAAGAAAGCTTTACCCTTTGGTAAATAAGCAGTTCCTCTCCTTTTGTAGAAATTTGGGAGTTTCTCTAGAAGGGAATGAGAATTGATGTTCTGAAAATCCTAATGCAGAATGAAGCATGAAAGGGTCCCATGATCTCAAATAATTTTAGGAATAAGGATGGGAAGATCTAAAAGATAATTAGCAATGTCATCTATGAAAGAGCAGGAAAAGGGGCTGACAGTGACGATGATGGTTGGTCTTTGGCAAAAGGTTTCTGAATGAAGATGCAAATTATATCATGGAATGTTAGAGGTCTTCATGATCCAGATAAAGGGAAAGTGATTAAATCCTGTTTGCTTGCTAAGAATCCAAGTTTGGTTTGCTTATGTGAAACAAAAACCAGTTCTATGACTCTCAGGATGATTAGGAGGCTGGGAATTGGTTGGACTTTAGGGTGGGGTTCTTTGGATGCTAGGGGGACAGCAGAAGGAATTTTTTTATTATGGGACTAGAGAGTTTTGAAATGCCTCAATATGGAGGTAGGGGCTTATTGCATTTACTGTTGATTCAAGAATGATAGTTTTTCCTAGATGTTCACATGGATTTATCGCCCCTTCAGGGGTGGAGAGGAGAGATGTGGGAGGAGTTGGCTGCAACCGGAGGCCTATGGGACAAGCCTTGGTGTTTTCGAGGGATTTTAATGTGATTTATTTTCTAAGCTACAACAGAAATGACAGTCCATGTTAGGATAAAACCCTTGAAAGTATGACATGATGTAATAAATTTAGAAGTTATTATTTAAATGATATTCCGGTTTTACTTTTATCTATCTTTATTTCATGCATTGTACTTTATGAGTATTCTCGCCTAACATCTTTTGCATTGTACATGACTTGGTGTATTAAGAATTGTACGAAAGATCCAAGTCATAGGTTCCTTACAAGTAAATGACTTGTTCATAGTCGATTCATACACTTAGGCAATCCATTGGAAGTTGTAGTGCATTACCTCATAATTGGAGGGATGATTAGTCTTGGTCATCGGGATAGGTTTCCCATGGTAAGTGTACTAGTATGTATGGTTACACAATAAGAGGATCTGTAACTCAAGGGTATTAGAGGTAGTCTTGAAAGGCTGATAGTTTTCACTTTGTTATACTGTGGACACCGGTTCATGGGGAGACTAAACGCAATGGATAGCAGGTCACGAATAGGAGCACTTAGTGTCTCGTTATTATTTACATAGAGTATTGAAGTGCAATTGATTCTCTATAATGGGATGTTGAATTAACATTAGAATTGGATTTTGAGGGAGCCAACATTGTCCTATGGGTCTCGATGGTCCTCGCTTGAGCTCATTTACCTTGTTGGCACAGTTTATGAGAGTTGGATTGATTCTAAGTTCACTTTTGTGTATAAGAACGTTTTGATAATTACGCAAGATTGCATAGGGATAAGTGAATAAGGTTTCTAGATTAGGCTAATTGATTAATTAATAGACCCTGTTGAGTTAATTAATCAATTAGAACCTGTTTTGGGCTAGTTTAAGTAACCCAAGCCTTTCATGGGCTCAAGTCACTTAAGCTCATTGGGGAACCATATAAATATCCCCTTAGAGGTTAGGGTTTTCATGGTTTTTTCCATTATGTTGTCTTCCAGTTCCAAAAAGAGAGAGTCATGGCCTCCACCCTCTCTTCCCTCCATCAAACGTGTGCCAAGATCAAGGAAGAGTCATCGGGCTGAAGATCGTGGGTCTACAAGACTTCTGAAAACATCGATTTGGTTCTTCAACACTTAGAGTTTAAGGTTTGGGAACATCTAAACCTAAAGGTTAGTACTTTAACCCTAAAGATCAATTTTTTTGAAAAATTGGTATTGCTTTCATTACTTAGATCTAAGATGCCAACAATCCATTGATCATGAATTAAGGAATTTTCTAAATTCATTGTGGAGGTTGAGCTGGTGGATCCACCTTTATTAGGAGGTGGTTACTTGGAGAAGAGGTCAGGATGGCCTTTCCATATCCCATCTGGACTGCTTTCTCTTTTTTGGAGATTGAGAGGAATATTTAATCTTCGTTTCCTAGCACATTCTGCCATGGCCTGTATTAGATTATTTGCCCCTTTTATTGGATTATGGGCGGATTAGAAAAGGAAAGATGCCATTCAAATTTGAAAATATGTGATGAAACCTGAAAGTGGACAGTTTTAGGGAGTTGATCAAATCTTGGTAGCAAAATTGTGAGATTTGGGCAATCATAATTATGTGGTTGCCAAAAAATTTAAAATCCTTGAAAAAGGACATAAAAAAAATGGAGCAATGAGGTATTTGGCAATGTGTCCTTTTGGAGAGAGCTGACCTTGCACAAAATAAGAAGATGGTACATTAAAGAAAGTGAAGAGTTTTTGTTCAAAGGATGATAATGAGAACCAAAGACTGGTCATGGAAGAATTTAACAATTTAGCCATTATGGAAGAAATTTGTGGAAACGGAATTTAAGGCCTTGTAGCTTAAGGAAGAGGACCAAAACATGAAAATTTTCTATCAAACGGCTAATGCTTATGGAAGAGGGAACTCTATTATCATAATTAAGGTGAATGGGAAGTGGTTGATTGAGGAAGAAGACTTACAGGGTGAGATTTCTTCTTCCTCCTTTTGTGGGTCTCTGTTTGAGAATCCCCGGATTAGAAGACCTGATGTAGGAGTGCTTTCTTTTGAGGCAGTGGAGGTGATGTTCAGAATAGGGGTAAGTAAAGTGCTTGGGGCTGATGGTTTCTTTACAGCCTTTTGGCAATCCTGTTGATCGACTGTGGGATGGGAGATGACAAAGTTCTCAAGGAATTCCACTTAAATGTGTCTTTCTGTCTCAGTCCCAATGCTACTTTCCTTATTCCTAAAAAGGTTGGAGCAAAAGATATCAAAGATTTCACACTGATAAGTCTAATTAGGGGATTTTTATAAACTTCTTGCTAGAGTCTTAGTGAATAGATTGAAAAAGGTGATTGGGAAGGTAGCATTTAGGTTACCGAAATGCTTTTGTGAGGGGATGGTTGATGGGAGGAGTGAAGACAAATTTTAGATACAGTATTGATCTCTCTAATGAGGCTATAAACCAAGGAAAGAATGCTCTAAGGTGAGCATACTGAGCAAGCTCAATATAAGAAAAACCTATGTACATGTGAATGGGAACTTTTTCCTTTCAACCATGGAAAATATGGGTTTTGGGGGAAAAAATTGTTGAAATAGATGCTATTTTATATGTCTAGAGTGCAAATTTGGTTTTGATCAATAATACAAAGTTTTTCTAGTGCTTTAGGGGATTACGAAAGGGGAACTCTCTTTTCCTTTATCCTTTTGTTCTTGTTACAAAAGTTCTCAAGCCTGAAAATCAATCTTCAAGAGAATGAATTGATCCTTGTTGTCAAGGTACTGGAGGGCATGCTTGGTTGGTTGTTTTCCCTCTACATATCTTGGATTGCCTTTGGGAGCATCTCATAGATATTGTATATGTGGGATTCAATGGAAGAAAGATTAGAAAAGAGATCAGCCTCTAGGAGAGGCACTACTTATCAAATAGGGGAAGATTTCATCAAGAGCACCCTTTCATTCTTCCAGTTCACTTTATGTCTTTATTTTTAGTTCCCAGAAAAAGTGAGGTTAGATGGGAAAAAATTCAAAGAGATTTCTTATGAGGAAATCATTTGAAGGGAAAGAATATGCACTCTTGTGAATTTGGCAACAATCTGCAAGGATAAAAGAATGGAAGATTGAGAATTAGGAGGCTGAATCATTTGAATTAAGTTCTACTAAGCAAATAATTCTGGAGATATGCTCATGAGCATGATAGCTTGTCGAGGAGAATCATCCATGGAAAGTGTCGAGAGGTGGATGGAGGTTGATGCATTACAGAGGTGAGAGAGACCATTTAGTGTGGGGATATGGAAAGAAATTAGGAGATGCTTGGCAGAATTCAGCCTTAAAACTTCAATTTTGGTCAAGAATGATAGATAGACTAAATTCTGGTTGGATAACTGGGTCAGGGAGTGATCCTCGAAAGAAACTTTTCTCATGTTTTTAGGCCTAATCCTTAAATTTTCAAAGAAACTTCCATGATTGAGAAATACAGGAAGTATGTCAGCTTTTGGAGCTTATAAATCCTGCGAGAGTTCAAGCAGCAGAGGATTCTTTTTTCTTTTTTTTCTCTGGAAAGAGAAAAACAAAGGGAGATTCCTAGTGAAATGCTTTTATTCTTCCTTATGTGCTGAGGAGAGGATTTTGTTTCCTAGACAAGAAGTTTGAAGTTTTGGTATCCCTGAGAAAACCAAGGGAGATTCCAAGTGAAATCCTTTTATTCTTCCTTATGTGCTGAGGTGAGCATTTTGTTTCCCACACAAGTAGTTTGAGGTTTTGGTACCCCTTTGAGAACCTCCTTTTTCTTTTTCTTTTTTTTTTTTGTTGTGGGGAACAGTGTTAGGGCAAATCATAATCATAAATATGCACCTAAGGAGGGAGCATGCGTGTTAACAAGTGCAACCTTTGTGGTGAACCTAGTAAGTAATCAGCCTAGCATATCCAAAGTCACTGCAGTAGATCCAAAACAGTAGTGGGATATGTTTCTGGCTATTTTTGGACTGCAATGAGTATTTTCTTTCTCAGTTGAAGATCTTTTGTTCAGTTAAAATTTTTGAAAGATTTGACAAGTGGCAAAAGAAGGTGTGGTGATTGGCTCCTTTATGTTTATTTTAGTGTATCCAGAGAAAGTGAAATGATCAAAATTTTAATGTTGAAGAACACTCAAATGAAAGCTATAGTAGACCTTCATTAAATCCTGTTGGAAATTATCTAAAGTCCTGTTGGAAATGATATTGATAGTCCAAACTGTCAATAGCTAGTTTAGGTCTGCTGGTTTTTAGGGAGATTTATGCTCTTTTTTTGGTGTACATAGGGTGTCCCCACTTTTTTTGGGTGAGTTTTGTCATAGTTTATGTTTGCCTACCAAAAAAAGAAGGAAAACTTTTGGCTATGGTATTTGTATGCCATTGTTAGGGCCTCCTCCTAAATAGAAATCTATTGATAATTAAGTAAGAACTTATATTGTTTAGAACGACAGAGGAAGATGACTTTCTTATTTGTTTCTGTTAAACTTTTGTGAAGGTCAAGTGGTCTATTATGTATTGGCAATTTCATGAGTTCTTTGTAAAGTCTTGTGTAACGCTAAGTGTGCTTGTGTTGCTTGCCTCAAAAGCTCTACCCAAGTGTGGGGCCTGATTTTAGAAGAATTTTGATGGTTACCCAAGATGCAGGCCCTAAGGGTTGATTAGTTAGCGGAGTTCATTGAAGAAGCTAAAGTGTTCAAAAACAATTATCCAAAATTAGTTTTTGAGAATAGTTCTTAACAATTCTCAGTTGTTTTCAAGATCAGAATTTTGTTCAGAAATTCAAATGTGAAAACCAGTTTTCTTGAACTATGTTCTGTGAAGGCATTGTGCACTTACGTATAATGTAAAACTTTCTAGCCTATTTTCTGTGTTTTCAATTGTTTCTTATAACACACCATAAAAACACCTAAATTGTTCTTGAAAATCATATTGTTTTCAGAACAAATTTAAAAAAAGAAAAAAGAAAGCTTTTATCCCAATTTTCCAAACATTTTTTTGAAGTGGGAAAATTAATTTTTATTCTAGAGAACAAAAAACTGTTATTAGAACGGTTTCCAAACAAGCCCCAAGTTTTGTTTGCTTGCTTAGCTTGGTTAATTTGTCATACTGCATTTAATTTGTCCTTTTACTGTATTTCCTTTGTTAGTTAAGAGTAGCTTAGTGTTCAAAATGGTGTAGGCAAAGGTTTTGATCCTAGGTAGTGCCCTTGGAAGCATAAAAGTATGCTTTTTCTGATACTTCACCTGGTTTGGTAGACCCGGCTTACAGGGGGATCAACCCAAACCTGGATCGAAAGCAGAAGCACCAAGTCTACCCAATCCAGTGGGGCCCAGTTACCTCAATTCTCAGACTAGACACTGTTCTTTTGTCCATTTTATAGCTCTTGGACTAGCTATCAGGACATTTGTTATTTGGTTGTTGTAGGGTTGACCATTCTTTTGTTGGATTGAGCCTTGAGTATTCTGTTCTATAGTCATTGGAAGGCTATTTAACTTGTTGCTTTTGGGGTGTTTCACTATCTTTTGAGCCAAAACTTGCTGGGAAACTTGAGCAAGAGTCTCAAACTTTTTGGGAGTAAAAATAACTCTACATTAACCAAGTTTATTGTGTGACAGATTGTTGGGTAAGGAACTCCCTTCTTGCATTAAACGTGCATTGATTACTATTGAGAAGGAGATTAAAAGGCTAAAGCTGGAAGAAGCTTCGACGAGCTATTCATCAACTAAGAGGCGAAAAGATGGTTGGAAAGCCTTGAATGGTTGTGATGCCTTTAGAGGTAACATTTATTTTTTATATGCCATTTATTTGTGTTAAAGGTTTTGGTTGAAACACCAAGTGAAATGAAAGTGAATCAAGCGATTCCCTCAGTTATACTGAGAGAGTTTGAAGTCTACTGTTGTTGATAGGTTTTTACCAAGCATTAGGAGCCAAGTGAATGTTGTAACAGCATTGGGAACTATTATTTGATCCAGAAGTGATGTAGACTCAAGGCCTAATGCTTCTAAAAAAGTGTTATTGTAATATCTAAAGAACCTTCAGATGGATCGATTTTGTACATCTAATTTGCATTCAAGAGTGTCAGGTCCTTGCTTTTTGGATATGCAAAAATCAAGACTAGGAAAAAGTATAGCATGTCATTAGTTGGACGTTCCTTATTATGGAGCCATGAGGTCAGGCTTTCTGGCCAAGTAAGGATAGTTAGTTGAGCCCTTACAAATTACTTGACGTTGTATCTCCTTCCACCACGACCACCATACAACATCTTCCCCAGCAACCATACTCCCCAAGTACAATTCGTCACTTTCCTGGATTTAATTTTCATGTTTACTGTTTTTTTTTAATAAGACGCTTGCTGTTCTGAATGCTTGCTTCATTCTTTGTAGAATAAAAAGATCGATCTTATTGACAATTTGCTTGTTGCAGTATTACACTTGACTTCTGAAGGTGGGCCAGTGGGAAAGATGATGGCGCAGGAGAGCAAGAAGAAATCCTGGATCACTGCCGAATCCTCCTTGAAACCTTCACCAGTTGACAAGAAAACTCTGGTGTCTTTGAAGCCTAGCTCTAACATTATGAAAAAGTCTTCAAATCACATTGTCAAAAATGCAGAAGCTGGATTGGAGATAGACGGAGGAAATGAGGATGAGAAGAATATTGGAGGGAGCAACAAAAGAGAGAGTGAAAATAAAAAAGAAAGAGGCAAAAATGATCAAAGGGCTGAGGAAAACATTGGTGGAATTATATTCATGTGCAACTCAAAAACTAAACCAGATTGTTTCTGCTATCAAATCATGGGTCTCCCGCTGAACAGGCTAAAGCTTGTGATGGGCATCAAACCTGGTCTGAAGCTTTTTCTTTATGATTTTGATCTCAAGCTTATGTATGGTATCTATGAGGCATCTTCTTCTGGTGGAATAAAACTTGAACCAACTGCTTTTAATGGAGCCTTTCCTGTTCAGGTCCATCCCTTATTTGTCTCCTCTTGCTTTCTTCTGGCTTTGATTGTTTGGCATATTGGAGCAGTTCGTGTTGTGTGCTCTTAACAATTCCTCACTCTGCAGGTGTGATTCAAGGTTCACAGAGACTGCCTTCCACTACCTGAAAGTGTTTTTAGGAAAGCAATCCTGGACAACTACAACGAAAAACAGAAGTTCAAAACTGAGCTAACCGTCCAGCAAGTGAGAAACACGTTTTCTTTGCTACTTTTAAAGTTTCTAAAAAAAATCATCGTTTCCTCATAATATTTGATTTGACAATGTCGCATGACTCACATCATGGCCCTTTCAGGTAGAAGAACTCTTGGAGCTATTTCAGCCTGTCCCAAATGAACATTCTTTCTTTCAGGAACATCTGCTTGCTCCAGTCCTCCAAACCCCACCTGCGGCAGCTATACTAGCAGGGGAAGCACAGACGGGACAATTCCTTAGAGAACACTACAATGGTGGAGGACCCATAGGGAGTCTTAGTCCAGCTTTTCCACAGGATCAGCATATGTGCATTCCTGCTGCCACTCTAGATCCTTACAGAAGTGGGTAAGGAATGGAAGCACCTTCGAGGCATCCTTCCCCTGTAAATGACGGGGCAGGTGTGCAGAATGAGGCTGCTCATCTTGATCCGCTCTTTCTCAGTGAAAGGGAGCATCAAGCTCAGGGTCTCGGCTTTCCACCAGATTTACCCCCCTCTGCAACAACCCCAACATAAACTTATACTGCTTTACACTGTTACAGGAAAGACCCATATCAGGATGATCATAGCATCACCTCCTCTTCTGATCCATACCCAGGACTACCTAGGACGGTGGCGACCCCTTCAGAATCTTACTCTTTCATCACATGGAGATAACTTGTGTATAAGGGATTCCTATCTCTTTAGGAGTAACACAAGCATTTTTTCACCAAGTGGGTTTCACAATAAACCAAAAAGATTATAGGCAGCCAGTGCTTCCCCTGTTCCTTCAGGTTATAATCAGAAAAGCGACAATCTGGGGGATCAACCAGACGACCAGAAAAGCCATCATGTCTGAACCTGCATACATACCAGTTTCATGTCGATATTCCTTTGCTGGTCCTTTTACTTACAGCTGAGCAGTGACTATTCTTTTCCTCCTGTGCCTCGCCTCTTCCCACATATCGAGCCACGGATGAACCCAAACTGCAAAAGGAAAGCGAGCAATGTCCCACCTCCAATGGGCAAAAATTTAAGACTGGGTTTGTGAAAATCCTCACTGCTGGAACAGTTGATAAAAACTGTAAATTGTAAATTAGACATTTAATTTTGACAATATCACATAAAGATGAATTGTATATCCTCTGTTATACCCAGTGGGCACATCAATTCTGAGAAATATATTTAATCTTCCTCATGCTATATTGCTGCTATCGCCATGCATTCAACGGGTATCATTTATCTTAAAGGTTCTCAGTGGTGCTGTTGAAAATAATTCAGGCAGTACCTCATAGAATGCAAGAAGCAGAAACTGAAAATGGATTCCCCTCCCAACTCCCCAACTCCCTCACAGGAAAACATAAAATACATCAATTAATCAAGTCAAGTTCCATCCAATTAACTTCAGTACAGAGTTACATGCCAAAAGTATGTTCTTATAATCTTGACTCAGGTGCACCTGCTTTAAATTGGTTCCCAATTGTACATTTCAGACAGAGAGCAAATCCCCTCTTTTCAAAGTTTAGGAAACTAGCTCCCTTTCTAGAAGAAGCTAGATTAGTTTTAGAGGTATTCGGTGATATCAAAAACCTAACAGAATCATACAAAACTATGCTCTCAGTTCAGCAAAAGCTCTTCATGCCCGTCACTAACTGAATAACTTGCAAAGATCTAAGGCTGAAGTTGCCTCCGGTGGTGTCTCTGGTTTCATCTGGCTGCCTGTAAGAACAGTATTATTGTGAGAAATCATATATGAATACCAATGACAGTACAAATACGAGAAAAAGGTGGTAATCATGATGCATAACACACTTAGCAGAGATTAGACAAGGAATAAAACCATTATCTATGGCATTCACTAGACAAAAGGAAAAGGTGTTGTTCAGTTGGTATTCTCGAATATGACTACATATCTTCCCACAGAATTTCCGGATGAGATATCTATAAGAACAATTCCCCAGCCAAGACCAAAGCATGCTCTTAAAATCACTTAACTACAGCATTATAGAGTTCTTTCTAGAGTCTCCCTTTGTTTGTTCAGATACAGAAGCAAACCTTACCAGTTTAATACTAATGATTGGCCTCAGGACCTTGGGCATTGATGTTGAAACTGTCAAAACCTCCACTTGGTGGTCCAGCTGGATTGGCCTGATACATTGGTTGTGTCATCATAGAGGGGGCACCACCAGAAGTAGGTGTTGATGTGCTCCCAGGAACTGCTGGTGGAACATTCATTGTTGGAGGCCTTGGAAGACTATTTAATGGGGGCATAGGCATGGAAGGAGCACCTGGTGGAGCCATCATAGATGGCATGCCTGGAGCAGGCATATAACCTGCCAAAACCGACAGATTCCTTAGACATAATACATTATAACTGAAACATGATAGATTGTGTGTATTTGGGCAGAGTGTACTACAGTTATTTAAGGGCACAAAACAAGCCTCCAGATTTAAGTTTCCTGTCATTGAAACAATCAGAGAACGTATAATACACTGTCAAACTAAGTGGTTACATTTGTGAAATATATAATAAACATTAAGATTTCACTTTTTCTGGTCAAGTTATTCTGGAAGTGGATTTCCCTGAATTTGTAAGGTATTAGAAAGCAGAAAATATGGGAGGCAAAATCACCTGGAGGAGTCTCCAGTAACCATGATCAATATATGGTACTATGCAATTCATCACTTTCTTGAGATGTAAGGATTCAAACTGAAGTGGGTAAACCAACTAGTACCGATAACTGAATGCATTCCAATTTTTTACTATGTTTATGGACTAAATAATTACCCATTCACACTAGAACATAAACTGAATTTTGGGCTGAGAATCATCGTCAGTAAACAATAACAAAAACAATAGGCAAAAGAGACCACTGGCAACAATGGACAGAAAAACCTGCATATGAACATCAAAATTTACCTGGTGCACCAGGAACTGGTCTTGGCAGAACAGGAGGCCTCATCCCTGGGACAAGTGGTGAATTCATGGGTAAAGGCGCACTCCCTGCAACCGGCATTCCAGGTGTCGGAAGAACAGGAAGACGAGGCCTTGGAGGATTTCCTGGGAAAGAAACTAGATGTTGGTTGTAAGCAGCACCAACTTGCTGGAATGCTGCAGTTTGCCCAAGATGTTCCTTGATCCTTTGGTCAATCAAACTTTGGGTTTGTTGCTCCTCAAATTGCTGATAATAGGATCTGACATTTGCCTGGAATAGAAACAGTCAGGACATCAGTAACCAAAAATTCACAGCATCCACTACAATTAAGAAACACCAACAGGAGTGTCCATAAAGATATACCTTGTGCTTGTAACCTGCATTATGCTGCTTTCTAACAGATGGCTGAAATGACACAAAAAGAAGAAAAGAAGGTAGTCAACAATATGGCAGACAACGATACTGGAGTGCTTCTGATGGACAAAGAACTATAATGGCTTACCACAAAAAGAAACCAAAAAGAAAAAGGATAAAAAAGGTCATGAGGGGTCAAAATAATATGTTTATTTTACAGAAATTTGTTCACATGGATTCAAGGTTCGTTAGTGTATTAGTTTGGGTTGGCAATTTTGCACTAAAGATAACTAGTTTGAGACTACTTCACTACCACCGGATCTTATACTAACATGTTTGAAATGAAAACACAAAAATAGAAGCTAAGGTAAATATGTACCTTTGGATTTGGTAAAGTAATGACAAAATTAATAATTAAATTTTATGTTAGAAAAAAAGGTCTAAAAAATGCAAGGCAGTTTAGAATATCCTTTTCTCTTTGGTTTCCACTTTCCAATTTTATTAGACTTCCTATTTTCTTTTATCAGGGTTTATACTTACAAAGAAAATTATTTTTCATAACCCTAACAAGGGGGACATACCAAGAGAAAAAAAAATTATTTTCTCATAACTTCACCATTGATCCTAAACTCTTGAAATCAAGATTTTAACCAGAAAATCTTGAAACTTGTTGGGAAGGAAATGTAGAGGTCAAGAATTTGGGCCACCACTCCTCAATACGGTTTTGAGGTGATCCACCAAAGAGCATGGGAGGGTGCTACATCACAGATTTGAAGAATATGTTTTGATACTGGTCGGTATAAGAATTGCGGTAAGAAGCATCCATGCTAGGTAAAACTATGCACGATTCTTTCAGGTTTAGAGGATTTTTATTATGGTTGATAGCCCCTTGTTTTTGCATCTACAAAGGTTGAGACAATCTTTGTAAGTGATTTTCCGTGTATATCTAATGTTGTATGCATGATTGGATACTTCTTGACTAATCAAGACCCAAATAAATTCACACAAAACTAATCTAAAAGGCATAATTGAATCAAACCAACACCCTTCCTTCCCCTTTTCCTCCTCCTAAGTAGTTTCTATGCATCAAGAATATAACCTCACAAGGCCTATGGAATTCAATTTAGTTTCAAATACACTTGCATATACAGCTGATATGGAACTTGATTAGGGCCCTTGTTTCTGATTTTGAAACCCAATTAATTCCATGCAAACAAACACAAAATCAAAGTAATTTGTGCATGAATAGATTTTCTGCAAATGCAGTAACTATATGCCTAAGCCCTAAGCCTGAAAAATATGATCTAGTCTTTACGCAAGTCCCAAAAATATGTACCTAGTACCCAACCCCCAAAGAAAGGTCACATAAACTAGAAAAAATGAGGCAATATTCAGTATTGAATAGAAAGAACACTGTCTTTAGATCCTCAATCCTTAGTCCTTAACCAAAAGGGAAGAAAAAACGCTGGGAAATTGTAAAAAACTATAATGCAAAGAAAAACTAAAAAGAACATACAATAGGTCCATAAAATCCTGAACTTCAGATTCAAGACAGTTATTCCAAAAGGGATTAAGAAAGATGTGAATTAGTAAGTACTAGATATATACAGTTCTAGAAATCTGCTAGGTAATAAATAACAAAGTAAAAATAGATAGGGGCTGAAATGAAGATGTAGCTTACAGAATCATGCGTCAAGTAGGTATCACAGTAATCACAGTAATACCTGAAATGTTAAACAAAGAACAACACAATAAAAAAAACAAGAAAAAACGCAATCAATGTAAACTTTCAGAATCGATGGAAAAAATATGGATTGTACCGGGGCATGGTTGTCTACACCCAACGTGAAAGGCCTGCAAAACATCCAATTTCAACGAAATTAAACAAAACAATTACGAATTCCTAGTTTAACTTTTGCCGTCAACAACATCAATTTTGTCCAGAATCATCGACTGTCCATTTGGTTGCCGAGAAAACTGATGAAAAACAAAAGAAAAATAAATAAATATTTTAATGCTGTGTTGTGTGTTGTGTTTTTTTGGTTTTAGGCAAACCAAGGATCGCTTAAACTAAACCAAATAGATGTGCTAAGCCGAATTGAGTTCAGAGTTTCGCTTTCTCGGCTCCCAAACAATGAAAATGCTATATTCAAAAACTTGCTTCTCCCTTTCCTGCATTTTCTGGGCAACCAAACAGCACGCAGGAAAAAGAAAAAGAAAAACCATAATAAAATGCGTAGAAACTTATGAACTTACGATGGCTCGAATCGAAACTGAATACGGATCAAAGAAACCCTAGTTAGAGAGAAGGTCTACGAAACTTGAGTGGGACACCCCGTTAATCCTTCATTCTTTACTCTCCAGGCTCCACAACTGATGTAAATCCCAGGACCTTGGTCTCATAATCGAACGGCCAAAATCGCTGCACGGGTCCTTTCTATCAACGGCTGATAAAATAAATTTTTGGCTGCGTTCTATTTTTTTTGTAATAAGGAAATGGATTCTACTCAAACTTTATAATTTAAAGACCTTTCAAAAATATTTTCCAACCCTAAACTATTTTTAAAAGCATCTCGCGATATTATTTATAAAACTTTTTAAAAATTAATTTTAAAAGCGTTCGTAATTTTTAAATATATATATATATATAAACATTTTTAATAATTTGAAAGGTTTGTTGTAACCGAATGTAATACTATTTTTCAATTTTAAAAGTGTTTATAATTTTTATGTTGTTTTTATAGATTATGTCAATTGTTATAATTCTCTTACAATTATTTCACACAATTTTAAATGACTCTTACATTTAACCCATTACTATGTTATTAGGGATTTTTTCTCATAATCAATATCAAAATCACCTCGTATGCAAACACAATGTCATTGTTGTCACATGGGATTGTGAAAGAACGTTCGCTTAAAGTATTGCATCAAGGTTAATCATTTGTTCTAATATCATATTTTTATAACCCTTTTTTTATGTGAATACTGTTTGTTCTAATCTAAAGACGACCACATAATAGATTTGGGATGATTTAATCCATTCTAATCCATCTTTCTTATTTATATATATTTTTCTTCGTTATTGCCAAAAAAATGTAAAAAGTTACAAGTAGGGTGGGATAGGGAAGGTGTAGGAAATTCTCTACATATCCTTATTCTGTTTAACATTTTTTTACTTTAAATTTTTTTTTTTGGAATTTTAAATTATTTAAAAAATAAAATAAATTTTATAAATGAATAGATATTATAAATATTTATAATTTATATTTAAGAAAAATAATATTTTATATATTTTAAAAGTTGGAAAATGAAAAAAAAAAAATCAATTAAAGTATTTTTTATTTAATATTATATATAATCGGACATGAGGTAGTGCAAAATAGCATGAAGTCAAACTCAAACCTGTCTCAAGTTTTAAAAATTTTCCCAAACTTACTCGACCCCACTTATATTTATATTAAATTCGTCCAATAAGAAGCACAACAAAGTGGATACTCGAAAAAACATGTCTCATTGTCACCTGATAAAACAAAGGCTATGAATAATTAAGGAAAATACCAAAAAGGGGGGGGGTGAATTGGGTTTTTCAAAAACTTTTTCCACACAATAATATATGCACAAAATAAATAAAGGAAAGAGATAGAGTTAGAGAATTCAAACTCGGGTTTATAGTGGTTCGGCACTTCCTTGCCTACGTCCACTCTCCTCAATCTCCTAACCGAGTGAGGGTTCCACTTACTTGAAGCTTCAATCAAGCTTTCAATCGTCTTACACTTGGATTCCGGCTCCAATGGGCTCTTACACAATCTCTTCAAGATTTGAACCACTTGAAGGCTTTCACACTCAGTTTACACAAGGATGAAACTCTCAACCTAGCTTAAGGAAGGTTCAAGTACAAGAGAAAGCTAGGATGAATTGCAAGAGTGCACTAAGAATATGCAAGTGATGGTTTAATGCACTAAGAAAGAAAATGAGAGCTTTTTGATCAAGAGCAGGTAAGTAGACTTTGAATGCAATTGTTCTCTTGCTAATAAATGAAAAGGAGCTCTCAATTTATAGGTTTCTAAGCTCGGGAGACAAAATCAGCAGAAAGTAGCCTCGACCGGACGAGCAAAGGGTCGACCGGATCACTAGCCGTTGGAGCATTTAATGCATAGCAGGTTACCGTTGCTTCGACCGGACTTCGACCGGACCTCGACCGGACAAGGGTAACCGGTCGACCGGTTCTCCAACCGGTTGAGCCGGTTGGCCTCATCCTCGACCGGATGAGCCTTTTGGCCCTGAAAACCTATCATTTTTTATTTCTTTCTTTTCCAATACTTAGGCAAGGTCTTTAGGTGAGATTATATGTCAATTTTGAATCAATTTGCCTAAGGTATATTTGATAGAACTCGGGTTTTAAAGAAAATCAAGTTTTAAAGAATAAACCGAGTCTTCTAAGATGCATGAACATCCTAAGTGCACTCATGCTATCATCTTACATTCATTTCCTATGATCACAAGTCTTCCAAATGATCTTGATCCCGTAGTCGTTTGGTCCTTGATGAGTTTTTGAGATTATGCCTCAGATTCTTAACAATTTAAAACAATTAGTCACTTAACCATGGTTTGTTATCATCAAAACCTGATTAGGAGAACCCTTGGGCTAACATCACCCTTGCTCCAAACTCAATAGATCATTACGACTTTAAAATGTATTTATATAATATAATGTTATGAATTTCTTTCCAGTACTTAGAATATTACAATGAATTTCTTTATCTGATTTGAATATCTTGATTTTATCTTAACTAAGTGAACACATTTTAACGAGACTATTGTGATTTTTTATATTAAATAGGAGAATAAGTTTTTGATATTATATATATACTATATACATCATTTTGAATACATGAAGGTGCAAAAATAAACTTATATGATATAGAGCGGATCATTTATATATTTATATATATTTTTCTCGTTATTGCCAAAAAAATATAAAAAGTTACAAGTAGGTTGGGACAGGGAAGGTGTAGGAAATTTTCTACAGATCCTTATCCAGTTTAACCTTTTTTTACTTTAATTTTTTTTTTTTTACTTTTGGATTTTTAAATCATTTAAAAAATAAATAATTTTTATAAATGAATAGATATTATAAATTTTTATAATCTATATTTAAGAAAAACAATATTTTATATATATTTTGGAAAATGAAAAAAATATCAATTAAAGTATTTTTTATTTAATATTATATATAATTGGGCATGAGGTAGTGCAAAAGAGCATAAAGTCAAACTCAAACCCGTCTCAAGTTTTAAAAATTTTCCCAAACTTACTCGACCCCACTTATATTTATATTAAATTCGTCCAATAAGAAGCACGACAAAGTGGATACTCGAAAAAAACATGTCTCATTGTCACCCTTGCTCCAAACTCAATAAGTCATTACGACTTTAAAATGTATTTATATGATATAATGTTATGAACTTCTTTTCAGTACTTAGAATATTACAATGAATTTCTTTATCTAATTTGAATATTTTGATTTTATCTTAACTAAGTGAACACATTTTAAATAGACTATTGCGATTTTTTATATTAAATATGAGAATAAGTTTTTGATATTATATATGTATTGTATACATCATTTTGAATACATGAAGGTGCAAAAATAAACTTATATGATATAGAGCAGATCATTCCATGTTTATAATTATAAAGTGTTTTTTAAATCGGTTAATATTATTTATGCTAATCAATATATTATTTATCAAGTGGAATGATTTTGAATTTAAAAATAAATATATACATATATATATATATATATATATAGTTGTTTTGGAAGGGGTTTTATTTTATTTTACCCATTTTATTTTTTTATTTTTACAAAGGTTAAAATTGAAAGAAAAGTACCCAAACGACGTCGTTTGGTTTAGTTTCCAACGACATTGTTAGCGTTTACCGCTAAACAACGAACGCCGAAGGCGCAAGTTAGCAAATCGGACTATTGTGCGCTACCAATTCCTCGGAGAACAAACTTGCGGGGATGCAAAGATGGAGAGCGGGTCGGAGAAATCTTCACTTTCAGGTTCTCTTCATATTTTTCTCGCTAAAATAACTTTCTGTTTGGCCACTGAGAAAAGAAAAATGAATAAATCTTCAATTTTAAGATATATTTTGAAAAAAAAAAAGAAAAAGAAAAAGAAATAAAGAAATAAAGCAAACGCTCAACTGATAATGGTGATTAGACTCAATGGAGTGGAGGTCATTGTGTTGGATCCAAAATAACGTGAAATTTGAGGTTCAAAACTGTGTCTTCTTTTATTTGCCTACAGTTTTCTCAGCAATCAAACGAAACATGACATTCAAAAGGTTCTTAGGCTTTAAATATATTTGCAACTAGTCGCTAGATCCGAAAACTTGTTTCAATCTTTAACATTTGTTTGGTCGCTGAATAGTTGAGGAACAAGAAAAGTAAAGAGAAATTTGGAGTTTCATGTTAAGTTGTAGGTTGATTAGTCACACTTGCTTGGTGGTTTCTATTTTCTCGGATCATTAAAAAGAAAACATAGTTTGTTTCATTATGACGCCTCTTAAGCAACCAAACGGAACATTAAAGATTTTTGGTTTTTGTATCTATGTTCTATTCTGTTTAATAATCTGTATCCATGATTGTTTTTGTTCATTAGAGTGCAAATTTGAGTTCTGATAATTGAAATATTCAGGTTCTATGAAAGAGAATAGAAGTCAGAATTGGGCGTTGTCACCATCCAATGCTGTTTATCACTTTGGTGCTAGTGGAATTTCAGTTGCAACTGCAACTGCTATCACTCATCCTATAGGTCGTTTCTCTTCTGTGATTTCAGTAGATTGATTTGATTTTGTATTTATCATCAATGAACAAATAAATTGGTGATGCCTTTGAAAGAGAAGTGGAATTTCTTGCATATCTCAAACATCAAATCCTAAGTGAATTCTTGATGTGTGTATTATCACTATTACTTCCAAACAACCCTGGGCTTGCAATTCTTAGGTAGAGAAAGTCCTGAGAGTTACAGTATGAGGTTGCTGTGTAATACACAACATTTGCTAATGGCAAATGTATACCACATCCAGATTACCAAATGGGTACCACATCTAGCTTATCATGAATTTCAGTTTGTCTATTGTAAGTTGAATTAGGTTGGATGATGGCTAGTTACTCAAGCCACAACAGAGGACAAAGAGAGGTGTTAAACTTGTAAGATATTGAAAAATCTAATGAAGCCATATAAATTAGGCTTAGGTCTGTCAACCGTCCAAACCCCAAGATAAATATTTCATATTTTCACCAGATTCACTTTGTGGTTGCAGCTTAGCATAATCTATCTAGAGTATTAATGGATAAGTACATTGGATCTGGAAGTTGGGGGTAGAATCAGGGTACTGACAGAAATTGGCATATCACATGATGATAAGGATTTGAAGCTGAAATGTACAGGTCATGATTCTTGATGAATGGGTTACCTGCTTGTTTATGCAATGTGAACTGGAAGTGAATCCTTAAACTTTCTTGAAGGAAATATTATAAGAATAAAGTACTGCAGGGAAAATTCCTTCACCATTGGATCTATTGTTCTGTAATTTTTCTCTGCTTGATATGCAGATGTTCTTAAAGTTAGGTTGCAGATGCAACTTGTTGGTGGAAGAGGTCCCTTGAATGGAATGGTAACTTAATGAAGCCTTTTAATGTATCTTTTATTTTGATAATATGGTTTATTGAATCAAGTTGCAGTTAGTTTTCTCAAGTTTTGATGTGAACAGGGACAGATTTTTGTTGAAGTGGTGAAGAAAGAAGGACCTAAGTCTTT
>JBAPGN010003001.1:0-2500 GCA_037355405.1 Vitis amurensis
CTTCCCAACAGCAGCTGACGTTGTCCCAGCATACTTATCCAGTGCCACTTTACAACACTGCCAACCGGAGGTGAGTGTTTAATTTAATCGCAATTTGACCTCCCAACTAAATGGATGGAAAATGATGTCTATTAAGTTGTTTAGAATTCCGACCATTTGCGAGCAAAGTGTGAAATGGATTGTTGGTTGCAGGAATCTGGAACTGGCCAAAAGTTTCGACAAGCCTCATGGTTGTCCTGGAAACTTCCGCCAAGGAATCTTTACTAAGGCAAAAGAGAAATTTGGATAACGTAAATACGGCGATGTAGTGGTGTTGAAAAGAGTGAAAAGTAATGAAGCAGGACTTCCACAAGCATGGGATGATGACGAACAGCCCAACCCAAAGAAGTGAAGTTCATGCCGGAGGCTGACCATAATGGTGATGATGTCGAGGCCCAAAGAACTTTGTCTCTGTTTCCAGGCAGGATAGTTCAGCAGACGAATTGAATTGCAGTTCTCCTCGATAAACAACTGCAATAAGAAGAGTACTAACCTAACAGATCGTCAGATGCAATTATCCAGTAGTTCAAAATTTCGTAGGAATTTCTCAGAGCTGGGCTTGCATTTCCCATGAGAAATCTAAAATTGAGTTCTCTATACAGAATTAGATAGGTGATAATCAGGCCAGCTCAGTCCGGTCATCATTGTCCCCTTTGTTAGATATTTTGCTCAACTGTCCCACATGACACGTGTGATGACACTTTAGATCATTTTATGTAAAATGGAGTATCTAAATATCTATCTCTAAAATATATATACAATTAGAGAAAGTCAGTTTCCTAATTTCTACTCAATATACTTTGATGGAATGAGAGGTACGGTTACTAAACCGTATGACAGTTACCAAAGAAATGCTCATACTTCTCTACCCATTAAATAGCATTGTTACGGTTCTCCATCATTTTTTTTTAATGTGGAATGTAATTTATTTCATTTAAAGAGAAAGGCTAAGAGAGAGAAACCATCTCTTGGAGAATCCTACATTTTCAGATCAAGAATTGACTAAGAAATTGCTATGGATTCTAGCTATGTATAATATGTTTGTGAAACAATCATATATCTAAGACTTGAAATTTTGTAAAGCATAAGTTTACGTTTAAAATTTTTTTCTAACATGGGTATCAGAGCACTTGTTAAGACTTCATGATTTTCATATGATCTATTTGCGTGAATCAATTATTTGGGAAGATATCATTTAGATTCTGCTCGGTTAATTTGATATGATTTAGTTTTGATTCATAATTTTAATTTCCGCGCGGACTATTAAAAGTTCTTCACAAAAATAAATTTAAATCTCTTTTTTTATTTACATTATTTATTACTTATTATTCGGTGACTAACTAATTCCTAGATGAGTGGGATTTTATTTTCTGGGTGATTGCGTAATATGATGCTATGATGGTTTGACCATTTCAATAGCAGAATATCTACTAATAGTCATTGGGCTTAATTATTGAACAAATCACATATTTCATGCATTTTCTTTTAATCTACGTGATGCTACACATGCCTATCTTTTAGAAGTGTTTTGTTCCGAAGCCTGATTATTCAACTCAAAATCTTTTTATGAGAATAGTTTGGTGATCACAGTGAACCAACTAAAATCATAGTTTTAAGATATGTATTTTGACGATCTTAATACTCATATCCCAAGTATATAGAAAATGCTTATGCAAATTTTTGAAATAGGTAATTTATATGTATCTTTATACATGAGGAATCATTTTGGCTTGGCCCAAAGCGTGCACCACTTTTCTTGATGATTAATATACTGGGTAAAAATAATTAATAGTGTACCCTTAATTGAGATGTTGGAATCGCGATACCCAAAGGTAACAGAGGAGCCTTATCGGATCTATGAATCATTATTAATATTTTTTAAGGGTGACAAGCGAATCACCATAATAGTCAAAAGTTTAATTTTGTATCATGTAATTTTCATCCAAAGAATGTGTTACAGTGAGTACTATTAATTAATTTATTATATCAACTCAACAACATTAATGTGTGAGACATAATTTAATTGCAGTTTACAGTTTCATTGTTATCGCTCATTCGCCCTTCATTTGCTTCCAATCCTTAAATGGAACAAAACTTTCTCAAGACGTGGTCTTGAGCAAGTCCAGTCTGCACCTAATGATGCGAAAACCTCCAAGACACGATTTGGACCCAACAACGTATGGAATAATGCCCAAGAAAGCTAAAAAGTACAGATTTTTGATAAAACCCTGACACCAACATTTATAAGTAGAAATGCGAACCAAAAAGTAATAAGTAACAGACCTTGACCAATGAATTTACAATGGAATTTACCAACCAAAGGTCATAAAGGTTGAACGCACAAGGAAGAATCCCTGAAAAGTTTCACAGTTTTTAGAAGAACAAAAGAGAGCAAACCCTTACATTTTCCTGATTTTTTATCAACAAAAATTATCCCCGATTTACAAATGCACGGTGTGCA
>JBAPGN010003001.1:7500-16595 GCA_037355405.1 Vitis amurensis
AACATCATCTTGCCTATCCATCCGATCCCGAATATCACTAAACACCACGTTCATGCATTCAAACTGCTGTTGCATAGCCTGCAACATGAGGGATGACTCCTACCCTCCTTTTTTATTTGATGTTTCGCCCCTGGAAGACATATTTTTGAAACTACAAAAAAAATGTTAGAAATAATTCCTCATAACACTCCCTCACGTGTTTGCACTCACACTCGTCTTTCACTCTTAAATTGGTTTTTTCCCGATATTAGTATCACACTCTCTTGCCTTTTTCCACTCGTAGCTTCCTCTTTTTAGTTCTTCTTAAACTAATAAACTTGATCAAGAAATTCAACTTGTAGTATCTAAACTAATACCAATAGTAAGAAAATATGACAGAAACACTAAATCAAAGGAAGATGACAAAAAAAATAATATTTTGATTTGAGAGACTTGAAACTACACTCAATATATATATATATATATATATATATATATATATATATATTGAGTGTAGTTTCAAGTCTCTCAAATCAAAATATTATTTCTTTTGTCATGACAGAAACACTAAATCAAAGGAAGAGGACAAAAGAAATAATATTTTGATTTGAGAGACTTGAAACTACACTCAATATATATATAGTGTTGTTTTCTAGTTATTTTCTAAAGTTTTTTTCTTTTTAGAGCTTGGTGCACGATTTTAACCTAGTGCATGTCAAAAAAATAAGAACGAGGAATAAAGAACACAAAAAGAACAAGATAGGATGATAACAGGAAACAAAAGATAAAGGGATACAAAACTGATTTTAGAACCTGTGCTCTGATACCAAATGATGCAAACCTCAATTGACACAATTTGAGACCCAACAAACAGTATTAGAATAATTGCCCAAGAAAACTAAAATATAGATTTTTGATAGAACCCTGACCCAACATTTATAAGTGAAACGCGAATCAAAAGTATAAGTAACAGACCTTGACCCAATGATTACAATGGAATCACGAACCAAAGGTATAAGGTTTGAACGCCACAAGGAAGAATCCTTGATAAGTTCACAGTTTTTGAAGAACCAAAAGAAGAGCAAAGTCTCACATTTTCTGATTTTTTTATTCAATAAAAATTATACCCTATTACAATGAGTGCGTACTATTTATATGTCATGAAAAAAACTTACTAAATATTAAAACCCTAAACTAAAAAAGGTACTAAATATTAAAACCCTAAATAAAGGTTGATTTGGTATGAAATTAGCAGATCCAAAATAGGAAAAATAGCTAAAAAACGTTTTAAATAATAAAAGCCTAAAATTAAGGTAGATTTGACTTGAATTTAGAAGCTCTAGAATAGGAAATAACTGACATGAAGCTGGAAAGTCAATCAGTCATTAATCCATGCTATAAATCACGCCCAATCAAGCCAGATTAGCCCTCAATAGCTTGGATTAAATTTATTACACCTTCATCTTCCTTTGGGCCAAACTTGGAATGTCTTGCGTTAGAATCAGCCCAAATCTCTTGAATTAGCCTATTAAGTGCTTCTTTGATCTTCTTAGATCTTGCTTTAGTAATACGCCCAATTGGAACATGCAATGGATCCTTGAATACTTGTTGATTCTCATTAACCTGTGCACTAGATCTTGATTTGGCATTTCGGACTAAGAAACCGCCTACTATTACTGAGGAAAATAGCGCGGAAGAAAAAAACTTTAAGTCATTCTTGGGAAAGATCGAACAGATTGAGCATTATGTTTATGTGAATGAGTATAGCGAACAACATTAAGTCAACACTTCCTGAACGTGACACTGCCAAGTAATTTTTTAAGACTGTGGAAGAATGTTTTCATTCAGCTGACAAGTCTCTTGCTAGGACATTAATGGCTGAACTCACCACCATGAAGTTTGATGGTACTCGTGGGATGCATGAGCACATCCTTGAGATGTCAAATTTAGCTGTTAAACTGAAGGCTCTTGGGATGAATGTGGATGAGTCTTTTCTTGTTCAATTTATTTTGAACTCCTTGCCTCTTCATTATGAGCCATTTCAAATTCATTACAACACTATTAAGGACAAGTGAAATGTAAATGAATTGGCCAATATGCTTGTTCAAGAAGGGACAAGACTTAAGCAACAAGGACATCATTCAATTCACCTTATAAATAAAGGAGCCAGTAAAAAATGGAAGAAACCTAAGAAATGCAAAATGGCAGAACCGCCTAAGATCAATGGGCCTCCTCAAGGAATAGAGATTCATGAAATGAGACAAAACAATATCAAGTGTCATTTCTGTAAGAAATTTGGGCATGTTTAGAGAGATTACCACAAACGTAGGGCATGGTTTGAGAATAAAGGTAAGCCTTTAGATTACGTATGCTTCGAATTAAATCTTACTGAAGTTCCTTCTAATACTTGGTGGATTGACTTAGGTTCCACTATTCATGTTTCTAATTTGATGCAGGGCTTCCTTACAATCCAAACTTTAAACCAAAATGAAAGTTCCATAGTTGTGGGAAATGGAGTCAAAGTTCCAGTGGTTGCTACCGGGACATTTCGTTTATTTCTAGACACTGATTGTTATCTAAATTTGTTTCAGACTCTTTATGTTCCTTATATTTCTCGTAATTTGGTTTCTATGTCTAAACTCGACCTTGAAAGTTATTCTTTTTCATTTCATAATAGAAGATTCAGTTTGTTTAAAAATTCTTCTTTTGTTGGTTCCGGTAGTTTATGCGATGGTTTGTATAAATTGAATCTTAATAGTTGTTTTGTTGAAATCCTTCTAACCCTACATCATAATGTTAGAACTAAACGTAACCTGATCAATGAAAGTTCTTCTTACTTGTGGCACAGACGTTTGGGTCATACATCCAAAGAAAGAATGAAGAGATTAGTGAAAAATGGGATTTTGCCTAACCTAGATTTTACTGATCTCGATGTGTGTGTGGATTGTATTAAGGGAAAACAAACTAAACATTCAAAGAATGGTGCTACAAGAAGTGGAGAACTTCTTGAAATCGTCCATACGGACATTTGTGGGTCGTTTGACTCGCCATCTTTTGGTAAAGAAAAATATTTTATCACTTTCATTGATGATTTTTCACATTATTGTTATATCTATTTATTGCATGAAAAATCTCAAACAGTAGATGCCCTAGAGGTGTACATTGTTAAGGTTGAAATACAATTAAATAAAAGGGTGAAAATTATCAGATCAGATAGAAGTAGTGAATATTATGGTAGATATGATGGATTGGGTCAACGCCCTGGCCCATTTGCTAAACTCCTAGAAAAGCATGGTATATGTGCACAATACACTATGCCAGGTATGTCTCAACAGATGGAGTGGCTGAAAGGCGTAATCATACATTGATGGATATGGTTAGGAGTATGTTAAGTAATTCCTCTTTACCCATTTCATTATGGATGGAAGCCCTTAAGACCATTGTTTATTTATTGAATAGGGTTCCTACTAAAACAGTTTCCAAAGACTCCTTTTGAACTGTGGACAGGAAGGAAACCAAGTTTAAGGCACTTGCACGTTTGGGGTTGCCCAGCGGAGGCCAGGATTTATAATCCACATGAAAAGAAATTGGATTTCAAAACCATTAGTGGTTACTTTATTGGCTATCCAATGAAATCCAAATGGTATAGGTTTTATTGCCCTAATCATAGTACGAAAATTGTTGAAATGGGTAATGCCAGATTCATTGAGAATGGTGAAATCTGTGGAAGTGATCAATTACAAAAAATAAATATTCAAGAAGTTATGGTGCAAGTCCCACTACCCATAACTTCTAAAGAAATTGTTGTTCCTACAATTGTAGAATCTTTTGACAATGTTGAACAACAAATTAATGATCAATCACTCTCCAATGAGATTATCACTAATGAACCAATTATGGAAGAACCACAACAATCAACATTAAGAAGGTCTCAAAGAGAACGTAGACCTGTTATTTCTTATGATTATGTGGTTTATTTACAAGAATCTGATTATGATATTGGGACAAGTAAAGACCCGGTTTCATTTTCACAAGCCATTGGCTGTAGTGATTATGATAAATGGATTGATGCCATGAATGATGAGTTGAAATCAATGGATCAAAACAAAGTATGGGAACTGAAGAATATAAAGCAGTTGGTTGTAAATGGGTCTTTAAAACCAAACGCGACTCAAAAGGCAATATCGAATGACATAAAACCAGACTTGTGGCCAAATGTTTCACTAAAAAAGGGGGTATTGATTATAAGGAGACCTTCTCTCTTGTATCCAAGAAAGACTCACTTAGAATCATTATGGCTTTAGTTGCTCATTTTGATTTAAAGCTACACGAATGGATGTGAAAACTGTATTTCTTAATGGGAGTTTAGAAGAAAAGGTTTATATGGATCAACCTGAAGGTTTCTTCATAAAGGAAAAAAGAACAGATGGTTTGCAAATTAAATAAGTCAATATATGGACTTAAACAAGCTTTTAGACAATGGTATCTTAAATTCAATGCTACTATTACTTCCTTTGGATTTAAGGCAAACACCATTGATCGGTGTATATACCTGAAGGTTAGTGGGAGCAAGTTTATATTTATGATTTTATATGTTGATGATATATTGCTTGCCAGTAGTGACCTTGGTTTATTACACACAACCAAGAAAATTCCTTTTTGAGAATTTTGAAATGAAAGATATGGGTGAAGCAACTAACGTGATTGGAATAGAAATATTTTGTGATAGCTCATGATTACTACTCAAAACATGCTATTTTGTAGCTTGTAATTAGCTCTTTTAAACACCCTTGAGTAGTAATTATTACCTTTTAACTCGATTAACATGTTAGGTACCCTTGCAATCAGATTTCTAACAATTGTGTTAAGTTTTGGTGCTTTTTGATAGCTTTATGCTCACCAAAGCAATTTAAGAATGAGGGAGAGCTATTTTTAGTTCATGGCAAAGCTTTTGGAAGCTTAGATTTATGAAGAAATCAAGCTATGGAGCCTCATAATCCTTTGCCTTAGCCGTTTAAAGTTTACAAGGGAGAAACAATGGAGAAGAAGAAAACAGGGGATGAAAATAGGGTACACAGCTGCAGTCTTTTAGTGCACTTTTGGAGCACTTCCCGAAGTCCATTGTTTACATTCTTTATACCATTTCGAAGCTCAGAAAGTCAAGAATCCAATGGTTCAAACCATGTATGATTTGGAGCTGAAATGAGGAAGATACGGACTTCGGAAGACAACTGCATCAAGCTGAGGGACAATTTCGCACACCACTGTTCAAGGTGCGAAATCCTCAGTCCACTGTGCGAAATTTTCGCACACCTCAAACCAACATGCGAAATTGGAACTCAGCGTGCGAAAATTGGATATTTTTGCCGACTCTTGTTCTTCTGATATTTTTGTGTTTAAATTTCCATTTTCTCCTTGTATTCAACCACTCATGTAATTCCTTAGCTAGGAAGTATCCAAGGAAGGGTAAAATTACCTTCCTATATAATTTCTCTTGTAATCACTGAAAATGTATCTTTCGGGGAGCTTTCTCCAGGAGACCAATGTAAATTAGTTACTTAGTGAAATACAGAGATCTCTTTTGCTATTATTTTCTTTCTTCTATTTTCTATTTTCTTGCAAGCCAAACACCCTCTGAGGATGTTTTCCCGGAGGGATGAGAGGCTAAACATTTAGTTTCTTGGAGTGAAGGAAGCTAGGTGAAAAGTCCAGATTAAAAGGTGGAAAGTTTCCGTGCATTGAATTCAGGTGGTTGGAGTCCATAAATGGCTTTTAAAGCCAAGGTTTTGCCTTAAATCCCTTAGGATCACTTTGACTGGCCAATACATGGTAAGCTTAAGGTCTCTGTGGATGCTTATTGCTAGATCCATATCAGTCCATTAGTTATCATATACGAGCCAGTGGAAAGTGATTCAAGGTGATAGTCCATAGTGTCTTAAGTCATTAATGGACCTTGACTACCATCTCTAGTGACTTGTTATGGATTAAATCTTCATTGTCAAACCTATACCGGTTCGGGAAATAACTATAGGTTAAATCCCCAATGCGAGGAGAAAAATCCGGAATTTTCCACTTTGCATCTGGAACTTGAACCTAGCAACCCTTAGCTCCGGGAGACTTTCTTTCTTCCACTTTTTACTTAGTTCTATGTGAGTTTAGTTTAAATCACCACTTTCAAAACAATTTTATTTTCTTTTAAATTTAAAGTTTGTGTTAAAGGAAATCATCAGAATCAATTTCTAATTTAGAGGCTATCATTGGTAGAGTGAAAACCCATCCCTGAGTTCGACCCTAGAACTGCTATACTATAGTAGCTTTGCTACGCCAGTATAAGGTCATAGGTTTTATAAATGTTTTTGATTAAAAGACCGGCTGGGAAGTCGAGCGAGAATCAAATGGCGCCGTTGCCGGGGATGGTGCCACAATACATTGATACAACTTTTTAGAGGCTACTTGTGATTTTTATCACAAGTTAGGTGAATTCCTTTTTCACTAATTTTATTTTCTTTCATTTTCCTTTTGTTAATTTTAAATTCATTTTCTTCCTAACCTTAACCTTTTTTCTAGATTCCTTTTGTTTTTGTTGTTTTTTGTTTTATTTCAGATAGTGTAACTTGTGCATGCCCTATTGGATCAGGGACCAAGAGGGAAGATTAGTAAGGATTGAGAATCCTCAAGACACAGAGTTGGATATCTGTGTAAATATCATGGACCCTCCACCAGAGGATCAGAATTCTCAACAAGGTCAAGGGGGTAATCCCAATGCATACCTATCCATGAGGGATAGAATGCATCCCCCAAGGATGAGTGCACCCTCATGCATCCTGCCCCCTCTTGAACAGTTGGTTATAAGGCCCCATATTGTACCCCTCCTACCAACTTTCCATGGAATGGAGAGTGAGAATCCATATTCTCATATCAAGGAGTTTGAGGAGGTGTGTAATACCTTTAGAGAGGGAGGAGCTTCAATAGACTTGATGAGACTCAAGTTATTCCCTTTCACTTTGAAGGACAAGGCAAAAATATGGCTTAATTCTTTAAGGCCAAGAAGCATAAGGAATTGGGTTGATCTTCAGGCTGAGTTTTTGAAGAAATTTTTCCCCACCCATAGGACTAATGGGTTGAAAAGACAAATCTCAAATTTTTCTGCTAAAGAAAATGAGAAGTTTCATGAGTGTTGGGAAAGGTATATGGAAGCCATCAATGCTTGTCCTCATCATGGTTTCGATACATGGCTCCTAGTGAGCTATTTTTATGATGGAATGTCTTCTTCTATGAAGCAAATTCTTGAAACCATGTATGGGGGAGATTTTATGAGTAAGAATCCTGAAGAAGCCATGGACTTCTTAAGTTACGTGGCTGAGGTGTCAAGAGGATGGGATGAGCCCAACTCAAGAGAGAAAGGAAAATTTCCCTCTCAACAAACCCAAAATCCAAAGGCTGGAATGTACATGTTAAGTGAAGATGTGGACATGAAAGCTAAAGTGGCAACATTAGCTAGGAGGTTGGAAGAACTTGAGTTGAAAAAGATACATGAAGTTCAAGCCATTTCCGATACCCAAGTCCATGTCATGCCATGCACCATTTGCCAATCATGTGATCATGTGGTAGATGAGTGTCCAACCATGCCAGCTGTGAGAGAAATGTTAGGTGATCAAGTGAATGTTGTGGGGCAATTTAGGCCCAACAACAGTGCATCCTATGGAAACACCTATAATTCAAGCTGGAGAAACCACCCAAATTTTTCTTGGAAACCAAGACCACCTCCATACCAACCACAAGGCCAAACCCAAGCACCTCAGCAACCATCTTCAGTGGAGCAAGCCATTGTAAACCTGAGTAAAGTCATGAGTGACTTTGTGGGTGAACAAAAGGCAATTAACTCCCAATTGCATCAAAAGATTGAAAATGTTGAGAGTTCTCAAATAAAGAGAATGGAGGGGATGCAAAATGATCTATCTCAGAAGATAGATAATATTCAGTACTCCATCTCTAGACTTACCAACCTAAACACAGTGATTGAGAAGGGAAAGTTCCCCTCTCAACCAAGCCAAAATCCCAAGGGTGTTCATTGAAGTTGAAACCCAAGATGGTGAGTCTTCAAATTTGAGAGAGTTAAAGCTGTGATCACTTTGAGAAGTGGGAAGAAGGTTGATCAACCCTTACCTAACGTGGGCCCTGATGAAGAGCTCAGATCAAAGGGACCCTTGATTAAAGAGGGCAAAAACCAAGAAGAGCAGAGTGGGAAGAAAAGTGCATCCAAATCAAGCATTGAAGAAGAACCAAGGATAGTGATTAAGGAGGATATGATGAAGAAACATATGCCTCCTCCTTTTCCTCAAGCTTTACATGGAAAGAAAGAAATCAAGAATTCATCAGAAATTCTTGAAGTGCTGAGGCAAGTGAAGGTGAATATACCTTTACTTGATATGATCAAGCAAGTCCCTACATATGCAAAGTTTCTAAAGGACTTGTGCACAGTCAAGAGAGGTTTACAGGTGACAAAGAATGCATTCCTCACTGAGCAAGTGAGTGCTATCATCCAAAGTAAGTCCCCAGTTAAGTATAAAGATCCGGGATGTCCCACCATATCAGTCAACATTGGAGGGACACATGTGGAAAAAGCTTTATTAGATTTAGGAGCAAGTGTGAATTTGCTCCCATACTCTGTCTATAAACAACTGGGACTTGGAGGATTAAAGCCTACAACCATGACCCTCTCTTTAGCTGATAGGTCTGTCAAAATCCCAAGGGGAGTGATAGAGGATGTTCTAGTTCAAGTGGACCAAATTCTACTATCCTGTGGATTTTGTTGTGCTTGATACTGATTCCTCTGTCAAGGAAGAAAATTATGTGCCAATCATCCTAGGGAGACCTTTTCTAGCTACCTCAAATGCTATTGTTAATTGTAGGAATGGGGTGATGCAGCTCACATTTGGTAATATGACTTTGGAAGTAAACATATTCCATTTATGTAAGAGGCATCTTTACCCTGAAGAGGAAGAAGGGTTTGAGGAAATGTGCTTGATCAACACTTTGGTTGAAGAGCACTGTGATAGGAGTTTAGAGAGGCTTGAATGAAGCATGGAAGTCTTGAAGCAGGTCCCTGAACCCTC
>JBAPGN010003001.1:21116-38602 GCA_037355405.1 Vitis amurensis
ATATTATCTTATCTTCTGAGATAGATTCATTCTGCATCCCCTCCATTCTTTAATTTGAGAACTCTCAACATTTTCAATCTTTTGATGCAATGGAGTTGATTGCCTTTTGTTCACCCACGAAAGTCACCCATGACTTTCTCAGGTTACAATGGCTTGCCTCCACTAGAAGATGGTTGCTGAGGTGCTAGTTTGGCCTTGTGGTGGTATGGAGGTGTCTTGGTTTCCAAGAGAAATTTGGTGGTTTCTCCAGCTTGAATTATAAGTGTTTCCATAGGATGCACTGTTGTTGGGCCTAAATTGCCCCACAACATTCACTTGATCACCTAACATCTCTCTCACTGCTGGCATGGTTGGGCACTCATCTACCACATGATCACATGATTGGCAAATGGTGCATGGTATGACATGGACTTGGGTATCGGAAATGGCTTGGACTTCATGTATCTTTTTCAACTCAAGTTCTTCCAACCTCCTAGCTAATGTTGCCACTTTAGCTTTCATGTCTACGTCTTCACTTAACATGTACATTCCAGCCTTTGGATTTTGGGTTTGTTGAGAGGGAAATTTTCCTTTCTCTCTTGAGTTGGGCTCATCCCAGCCTCTTGACACCTCAGCCACATAACTTAAAAAATCCATGGCTTCTTCAGGATTCTTACTCATAAAATCTCCCCCACACATGGTTTCGAGAATTTGCTTCATAGAAGAAGACATTCCATCATAAAAATAGCTCACTAGGAGCCATGTATCGAAACCATGATGAGGACAAGCATTGATGGCCTCCATATACCTTTCCCAACACTCATGGAACTTCTCATTTTCTTTAGCAGAAAAATTTGAAATTTGTCTCTTCAACCCATTGGTCCTATGGGTGGGGAAATTTTTTTTTAAAAACTCAGCCTGCAGATCAACCCAATTCCTTATGCTCCTTGGCTTTAAAGAATTAAGCCATATTTTTGCCTTGTCCTTCAAAGTGAAAGGGAATAGCTTGAGTCTCATCAAGTCTATTGAAGCTCCTCCCTCTCTAAAGGTATTACACACCTCCTCAAACTCCTTGATGTGAGAATATGGATTCTCACTCTCCATTCCATGGAAAGTTGGTAGAAGGGGCACAATATGGGGCCTTATAACCAACTGCTCAAGAGGGGGCAGGATGCATGAGGGTGCACTCATCCTTGGGGGATGCATTCTATCCCTCATGGATAGGTATGCATTGGGATTACCCCCTTGTCCTTGTTGAGAATTCTGATCCTCTGGTGGAGGGTCCATGATATTTACACAGATAGCCAACTCTGTGTCTTGAGGATTCTCAATCCTTACTAATCTTCCCTCTTGGTCCCTAATCCAATAGGGCATGCACAAGTTACACTACCTGAAATAAAACAAAAAAACAACAAAAACAAAAGGAATCTAGAAAAAAGGTTAAGGTTAGAAAGAAAATGAAATTAAAATTAACAAAAGGAAAATGAAAGAAAATAAAATTAGTGAAAAAGGAATTCACCCAACTTGTTGATAAAAATCACAAGTAGCCTCTAAAAGGTTGTATCACCTGTATTGTGGCACCATCCCCGCAACGGCGCCATTTGATTCGCGCTTGACTTCCCAGCCGGGTCTTTTAATTCAAAAACATTTATAAAACCTATGACCTTATACTGGCGTAGCAAAGCTACTATAGTATAAGCAGTTCTAGGTCGAACTCAGGGATGGGTTTTCACTCTACCAATGATAGACTCTAAATTAGAAATTGATTCTGATGATTTCCTTTAGCACAAACTTTAAATTTAAAAGAAAATAAAATTGTTTTGAAAGTGGTGATTTAAACTAAACTCACATAGAACTAAGTAAAAAGTGGAAGAAAGAAAGTCTCCCGGAGCTAAAGGTTGCTAGGTTCAAGTGCCAGATGCAAAGTGGAAAATTCCGGATTTTTCTCCTCGCATTGGGGATTTAACCTATAGTTATTTCCCGAACCGGTATAGGTTTGACAATGAAGATTTAATCCATAAAAAGTCACTAGAGATGGTAGTCAAGGTCCATTAATGACTTAAGACACTATGGACTATCACCTTGAATCACTTTCCACTGGCTCGTACATGATAACTAATGGACTGATATGGATCTAGCAATAAGCATCCACAGAGACCTTAAGCTTACCATGTATTGGCCAGTCAAAGTGATCCTAAGGGATTTAAGGCAAAACCTTGGCTTTAAAAGCCATTTATGGACTCCAACCACCTGAATTCAATGCACGGAAACTTTCCACCATTTAATCTGGACTTTTCACCTAGCTTCCTTTACTCCAAGAAACTAAATGTTTAGCCTCTCATCCTCTGGGAAAACATCCTCAGAGGGTGTTTGGCTTGCAAGAAAATAGAAAATAGAAGAGAGAAAATAAAAGCAAAAGAGATCTCTGTATTTCACTAAGTATCAAATTTACATTGGTCTCCTGGAGAAAGCTCCCCGAAAGATAAATTTTCAGTGATTACAAGAGAATTTATATAGGAAGGTAATTTTACCCTTCCTTGGATACTTCCTAGCTAAGGAATTACATGAGTGGTTGAATACAAGGAGAAAATGGAAATTTAAACACAAAAATATCAGAAGAAAAAGAGTCGGCAAAAATATCCAATTTTCGCACGCTGAGTTCCAATTTTCGCACTTTGGTTTGAGGTGTGCGAAATTTTCGCACAGTGGACTGAGGATTTCGCACCTTGAACAGTGGTGTGCGAAATTGTCCCTCAGCTTGATGCAGTTGTCTTTCGAAGTCCATATCTTCCTCATTTCAGCTCCAAATCATACATGGTTTGGACCATTGGATTCTTGACTTTCTGAGCTTAGAAATGGTATATAGAATGTAAAAAATGGACTTCGGGAAGTTCTCCAAAAGTGCACTGAAAGACTGCAACTGTGTCCCCTGTTTTCATCCCCTGTTTTCTTCTTCTCCATTGTTTCATCCTTGTATACTTTGAACGGCTAAGGCAAAGGATTATGAGGCTCCATAGCTTGATTTCTTCAAAAATCAAAGCTTCCAAAAGCTTTGCCATGAACTATAAATAGCTCTCCCTCATTCTTAAATTGCTTTGGTAAGCATAAAGCTATCAAAAAGCACCAAAACTTAACACAATTGTTAGAAATCTGATTGCAAGGGTCCCTAACATGTTAATCGAGTTAAAAGGTAATAATTACTACTCAAGGGTGTTTAAAAGAGCTAATTACAAGCTACAAAATAGCATGTTTTGAGTAGTAATCAACAAGTTTTTAAAAGAGTTCATAACAAGCTATAAAAGAGCACTTTTTGAGTAGTAATCAATCATTCACATCATCCACAACTCTAAGCAATTCATAACATCTAGAGGCTTAAGCTCACAGGATCTGATTACTACTCAAAAAGTATTATTTTATAGTTTGTAATTAACTCTTTTAAACACTTTTGAGTAGTAGTTATTACCTTTTAACTCAATTGACATGTTAAGGACCCTTGCAATCGTTTCTAATCAAAATGTGTTAAGTTTTGGTGTTTTTGATAGCTTTTTGATCACTAAAGCAACCTAAGTTGAGGGAGAGTTCTGTATAATCCATGGCAAAGGAAATGGAAGCTCATTTACATGAAGAATCTGAGTTTTGGAGCTTTGTAGTCCTTTTCCAAAAGCAAATCAAGAATGCAAGGAGGAAAAACAGAGAGAGGAATATAACATGAAGAAATCCAAAAGAATAGCAGGTGTAGGGCACATTTCGATCATTTCCTCAAGTCCATTATATGCATACTATATGTTGTTTCAAAGCTCGGGAAGTCATGAGTCCAACGCTTCAAATGGTGTGAAAATCGAAGCTGAAATGAAGAAGTTATGGCCATTGGAAGACAACCACACCAAGCTAAAAGAGAATTTCGCAAGCTGCGAAATCACAAAATTCAACTTGCAAAATCAACCTTTTTCTTGCGAAATGGACACTTTCAGCTTGCGAAATTTTCGCAAGTCATGTTCCAACTTGTGAAATCCATCTGTGTGCTCCTAGATATTTGTGATAGACTCTTTTAGATTTTTTTCTTCAGATATTTGTTGTTTAAATCCCTATTTTCTCCTTGTAATCCACCAATCATAGGATTTCTTAGTTAGGAAGCAAGAAGAAAGGGTGAATAACCTTTCTATATAATCTATTGTAATTTTCTTTTAAAGATATCTCAGGAGTTTTTTCTCAGAGACCAACTTTTGTATAGTTTTGAAGAAAGTAATACACAAAGCTTTACTCTACCTGACCTACTCATTTTGATTGTATTTTTCTCACTGGCCAAACAAGCTCTGAGGATGTTTCCTTAGAGAATGAGTGGCTAGGCTTTTTGTCTCTTGGAGTGAAAGAAGCTGGGTAAGGTTTTGAATGCAAAAATTGGAAGTTTTGTTGTTTCAGCTTTTAATGAAGAGAAAGTGTGACACGTTAATGGTTTTCATGTTTTTTAGTTCACTTAAAATTCCTTAAAATCACTTGGGCCAACACTTGGTAAGGCAAGTGGTCTCCGTCCATTGAGATACACTAGTTTATCTGTTGCGAGCCTTTGAGAGGTGGTTTAAAGGTAGGATTTTCTAGAATAGCCAACACTTGGTAAGCTTTTGGACTCCAAGGAGACATCCATTAGTTATCTCTTGCGAGCTTTTGACGGATAATCCAAGGTTAAGAATCACCTTCAATGGCCAATACTAGGTGAGAGGTATGAACCATTGCAAGATGATTCAGTGATAGGGAATTAGTGTTTGAATCCATAAAAGAGAAGCATCTGTATCACACCGGTTCGGGAAATAACTATATGTTAAATCCCCAATGCGAAGAAAAGATTCAAGTGACGGAAACTCCCTTTTTGTAATAAGAACCTGAGCCCAGTGATCAAAAACTCAAAGAAACACTTTTCTTTGTAAGTAATTTCCGTTACTTTATCGGTTTCACTTTAAAACCAACCTTTTCAAACATCTTTATGTTTTCTTTTAAAGCTAACCTTGAAATGAAAAAACACCAATTCAGCTTTGAATAATATCAGTTGTAATTTGAAAACCCATCCCAATGAACGATCTTAGAGCCACTATGCTATGCTAGCTGAGTGTCACGGACTTAGTCGTTTACTAAGCTCGTGCGGCACTTAGACAAGCCAAGACGCTTGATCTTGCGAAGTTAGCCTTGCTCCCCAATGCTTAGCTTGCTCGGCTAAGACACTCGCGACTCAAAAGCTTAAGAAGCTTGGTAGGCAACTCTTGAAAGAATGGAAGCTTTCACTAACTCAAGGAAACCTTTACAAGTGCTTGGATGCTCACTTGCTTGGTGCCTTGGCCAAATGAGGCCCTCACCTATTTATAGGCACCAATGGAACTCTCTAGAACCTTGGAGGGTTCCTTACAATTCATGAATATTCTAGAATGTCCTACACTATTCTAGAATATTCAAGAGACTTCTAGAATGTCCTACACTATTCTAGAATATTCAAGAGACTTCTAGATTGTCCTACACTATTCTAGAATATTCAAGAGACTTCTAGATTTCTCTAGAAAGCTTTGGACCCTTCTCATGCCTTCTACCATAGTGTAGAGTTGTGTGGACTTCTCTAGGCATTTCTAGAACCTTCCACACTCTTCCCACTAGTGGCTAAGTGTGGATGTCTCCAAGGGTCTCTAGAAGCTTCTCACCTCCTATATAAGCCATGGGGAGGGTCATTTGAAGCATCTTGTGACACTCTCCCCCACCTAAGCCGTCGACGTCCTCGTCGTTGCCTCTTTCTGAAACCTCTCGATGTGTTTCCAGAATTTTCTCAAGGCATCCGCATGTTCCCAGCTTACCGGCCTCTTAGGTAGTCCTTTCCATCGGACTAGATACTCTATCACAGGAGGGACCCCTTGTCTCCTAGTGACCCGTTCAGCTAGGATATTCTTCACCTCCTTCTCTTGTGAGGCCTCAGATGGATGCAGACTCATGCGCTTTCGATGCTTAGAGTGCTGCTTCCTTTTATCCATTGAGTTCACCTCTCCCTTGGTGACCTCTTCCATGTGGGTGCGGGCTACCTCAGCTCGTTCCCCTTTTTCCTCCTTTACTTGCACCCCTGCTAGTAAGGAGGTCTTAGGCGTGCTAGGCTTCGGGTCGAATTGGAGGGCACCTAGTAGCTGCATTGAGCCCATATGTGCTTCGTCTTCCTGCTCCCTCTCCTCGATCATGGCACTAAGCGCCTTCCTCTTTGGACAATCCCGTGCCCAATGTGGACCGTCACACAAGAAGCATTTGATTTTAGGCGTAAACTCCTTCCTTTCCGCCTTACCCCTTCCTTCTCGGACGTTAGGCGTCTTGCCTGATCCCTTTTTAGGAGCATTGTGGTCCATTAGATCCTCGTCTCCCCCACCCATGGCGTGGCTATCCTCCAAAGACTCAATCTTGGAGGAGTCTCCCCTCTTATAATCCGCTAAAGATTCTGCTATTGCCATAGCAGTGGCTAAGTCTTGAACGCCTCGGCGCCTTAATTCCTGCTCGGCCCACCCTTGCAGGTTATCCATGAAGTTGAATAGCAACTCCTCCTCAGTCATGTTAGGAATCTCAAGCATGAGCGAAGAGAATTCCTTGACATAGTCGCGTATTGAGCCTGTGTGCTTAAGACGCCGCATGTTTTTCCTAGCCAGGTAAGCCACGTCCTCGGGGTAGAACTGCCTTTTGATCTCCCTCTTGAAATCCTCCCATGTCTCTATGGTGCAAATGCCTTTCTCCATATCGGCAAACCTTCGACGCCACCATAGAGTAGTTGTGTCAGTAAGGTAGAGAGTTGCAGTTCTTACCTTAGCCGCCTCATCCGTCAATGCGATAGCCTCAAAGTATGGCTCCATATGCCATAAGAAGTTATCCAACTCCTTGGCATCCCGATTGCCACTAAACCCTTGTGGCTTCGGCACCTCCACCCTAGATGCCCCTTGTGTGGCCATGACCCGTGCCGACACAGCAGCCTTGTAGATGGCCAACTCCTACCTAACTTCCTGGTCTCGGGACTCCATTCGAGTGGCCAAGGCCTCTATCCTTGACTCCATGCTAGCAAGCATGCTCAAGACCTTTCCTTGGAAGGACACAAACTCCTCGTGCGACACTGGCTGAACCTGTGAGACTAGTACCCCCTCGCGAAGGTCTTGGATCTGTTCCCTTAGATCCTCTAAGCCCTTCTCCATGCCTTGCTCGATCAAGTCCAACCCCTCTCGAGTGTCCGCCATGGCTAGCTCCACCTTGGCTAACCTTGCCTCCATGTTGGCAACAACATCACGAGATGTATCCTTCTTACCTCTGCCCCTGCCCCGTGCAGTAGGCTCGGCCTCCCTCCCACGGGTTTGTTCGCTAGTCTCCTCCACGTTAGAGCCCGACATGCTTCCCTTATGCCCACTTCGTAGCCACGCTCTGATACCACTTGTCACGGACTTAGTCGTTTACTAAGCTCGTGCGGCACTTAGACAAGCCAAGACGCTTGATCTTGCTAAGTCAGCCTTGCTCCCCAATGCTTAGCTTGCTCGGCTAAGACACTCGCGACTCAAAAGCTTAAGAAGCTTGGTAGGCAACTCTTGAAAGAATGGAAGCTTTCACTAACTCAAGGAAACCTTTACAAGTGCTTGGATGCTCACTTGCTTGGTGCCTTGGCCAAATGAGGCCCTCACCTATTTATAGGCACCAATGGAACTCTCTAGAACCTTGGAGGGTTCCTTACAATTCATGAATATTCTAGAATGTCCTACACTATTCTAGAATATTCAAGAGACTTCTAGAATGTCCTACACTATTCTAGAATATTCAAGAGACTTCTAGATTGTCCTACACTATTCTAGAATATTCAAGAGACTTCTAGATTTCTCTAGAAAGCTTTGGACCCTTCTCATGCCTTCTACCATAGTGTAGAGTTGTGTGGACTTCTCTAGGCATTTCTAGAACCTTCCACACTCTTCCCACTAGTGGCTAAGTGTGGATGTCTCCAAGGGTCTCTAGAAGCTTCTCACCTCCTATATAAGCCATGGGGAGGGTCATTTGAAGCATCTTGTGACATGAGGCTATCCTAGTACATGGTGAAATAGGTTTATAAATTTTGTTGATTACTCCCGTCTGAGAACTGAAATCAAGGTACACCAATTGATTGAATACCAATCAAGAGGACATACACCAGCTGGGCACGAAATCAAATGGCGCCGCTGCCGGGGATGGTGCCAACTTTATAGTGATATCATCTTTTCAGAGAACTTGTGATCTTCATCACAAGTTTGGGATTTTTCTTTCATTTTATTAACTCTTTTTTTTTTCCTTGTTCTTATTTTAGCATATCTTTTAATTTAGTTTTAGTTAATTTTAGTCTTTTTGTAGTTTTGTTTTCTTTTGTTTCTTTGTTTTTGTTACAGTTGTTACTAGTTGTGTATGCCATATTGGATACGAGACAATGGAGGAAGACTTGTGAAAATTGAAACACCTCATAAAACAGAGTTGGAATTGTGCTTGAACATCATGGAAACTACTCCTAAAGATCAGCATAGTCACCATGGTCACCATGACAATCCCAATACATTCAGATCAATGAGGGACCACATGCATCCACCTCGTATGAGTGCACCATCATGTATAGTGCCTCCTATAGAGCAGCTAGTAATTAGACCGCATATTGTGCCACTTCTACCTACTTTCCATGGGATGGAAAGTGAGAATCCCTATGCACATATCAAGGAATTTGAAGATGTTTGTAATGCATTCCAAGAGGGAGGAGCATCAATCGACTTGATGAGGCTAAAGCTATTTCCTTTTACTTTGAAGGATAAGGCCAAGATTTGGCATAATTCCTTAAGGCCAAGGAGGGTCCGAACTTGGACTGATTTGCAAGCTGAATTCCTCAGAAATTTTTCCCTACTCACGGGACAAATGGCTTGAAAAGGCAAATTTCAAACTTCTCAGCTAAAGAGAATGAGAATTCTATGAGTGTTGGGAGAGATACATGGAAGCCATCAATGCTTGTTCTCACCATGGTTTTGATACATGGCTATTGGTGAGTTACTTTTATGACAGAATGTCTTCCTCAATGAAGCAACTCCTTGATACTATGTGTGGAGGAGATTTCATGAGTAAGAATTCGGAGGAAGCCATGGATTTCTTGAATTATGCTACGGAAGTCTCAAGGGGATGGGATGAACTGAACAAAGGAGAAGTGGGGAAGATGAAGTCTCAACCAAATGCCTTTAATACTAAGGCTATTTTGTATACCTTGAATGAAGATATTGACATGACATCAAAAGTTGCATCTATGACAAGAAGATTGGAGGAGCTAGAACTGAAAAAGATACATGAAGTGCAAGCTGTTGCTGAAACACCAGTGCAAGTCATGCCATGTCCTATTTGTCAATCTTATGAGCACTTGGTGGAGGAGTGTCCTACAATTCCAGTTGTAAGGGAAATGTTTGGAGATCAAGCAAATGTCATTGGACAATTCAAGCCCAACAACAATGCTTCATATGGAAATACCTACAACTCAAATTGGAGGAACCATCCAGATTTCTTCTGAAAGCCAAGAGCAACTCAGTATACATAGCCAGGCCAAGCATCTCAACAAGCTTCAAATCTTGAGCAAGCAATAGTGAATCTAAGCAAGGTCGTGGGAGATTTTGTTGGAGATCAGAAATCCATCAATGCTCGACTCAGTAAAAGAATTGACAGTGTAGAGAATACATTGAATAAAAGGATGGATGGAATGCAAAATGATTTATCTTAGAAGATAGATAATCTCCAATACTCAATCTCAAGGCTCACTAACCTTAACACAATGCAAGATAATGGGAGATTTCATTCTCAACCTCACCAAAACCCTAAGGGTATCCATGAAGTGGAAGCTCATGAGGGAGAGTTTTCACAGGTGAGAGATATCAAAGCCTTGATCACTCTAAGAAGTGGTAAAAAGATTGAGCTGCCAACACCCAAGCCACATGTTGAAAAAGAGGAGGAAGAAGAAGAGACAGAGAAGAGAGAGGAAATCAAAGGAAAGAAGAAAGATAGCAGTGAAAGGAAAAAGGACCATGATTCAACAGTGAATGAAAATCCAGAGAAAATAGTTATCAAGGGAGATGTGATGAAGAAACACATACCTTCACCTTTTTCGTAAGCTTTGCATGGGAAAAAGGGAATCAGAAATGCATCAAAAATTCTAGAAGTATTGAGATAGGTGAAGGTCAACATCCTATTGCTAGATATGATTAAACAAGTGGCAACTTATGCAAAATTCCTAAAGGACTTATGTACTATCAAAAGAGGGTTGAATGTGAATAAGAAAGCCTTCTTGACTAAGCAAGTAAGTGCTATCATACAGTGCAAGTCTCCATTGAAGTACAAAGATCCGGGTTGCCCTACCATCTCAGTCATGATTGGAGGAACTGTAGTGGAGAAAGCTTTGTTAGACTTGGGAGCAATTGTGAATTTGCTACCATACTCTATCTACAAGCAATTGGGACTTGGTGAATTGAAGCCAACATCAATCACTCTATCTCTAGCAGATAGATCAGTGAAAATTCTAAGAGGGATAATTGAAGATGTCTTAGTTCAAGCTGGCAATTTCTACTATCCAGTAGACTTTGTTGTTCTTAACACAGATCCAATTGTCAAGGAAACTAATTATGTTCCTATCATACTTGGAAGGCCATTCCTAGCTACATTAAATGCAATCTTTAATTATAGGAATGGACTCATGCAACTCACATTTAGCAACATGACATTGAAGCTCAATATCTTCTATATGTCCAAAAAGCCAATCACTCTTGAAGAAGAGAAAGGTTCAGAAGAGGTGTGCATCATTGACACTCTAGTGGAGGAGCATTGTAATTAGAAAATGCAAGAGAAGTTGAATGAAAGTCTTGGGGATCTTGAAGAAGGGTTGCCTGAACCCTCAGATTTGCTTGCTGCTTTACAAGGTTGGAGGAGGATAGAAGAAATTCTACCTTTGTTCAATAAAGAGGAGGCACAAGAAGCTACTAAAGAGGAGCCCCCAAAGCCTAATCTAAAGACCCTGCCCACGAAGTTGAAGTATACATACCTAGAAGAGAATAAAAAGTGCCCTGTTGTTATATCTTCATCTCTTACTACTCCTTAGGAGGTGTGTTTACTTGAAGTTCTTAAGAGTTGTAAGAAAGCAATAGGATAGCAAATATCTAACTTGAAAGGCATTAGTCTTTTGGTCTGTACACATCATATATACATGGAAGAAGAAGCTAAGCCAATTTGTCAACCTCAAAGAAGATTGAATCCTCATATTCAAGAGGTGGTACGAGCTGAGGTTCTTAAGGTACTTCAAGCAGGTATTATCTACCCCATATCAGATAGCCCATGGGTGAGTCCTACTCAAGTAGTACCAAAGAAGTCAGGGATCACAGTGGTGCAAAATGAAAAGGGAGAAGAAATTGCTACACGCCTCACTTCAGGTTGGAGGGTGTGTATTGATTATAGAAAATTAAATGTTGTGATAAGGAAGAATCATTTTCCATTGCCATTTATTGATCAAGTGTTGGAGAGAGTCTCAGGCCATCCTTTCTATTGGTTCTTTGATGGTTACTCCGAGTATTTTCAAATAGAAATTGATGTTGAAGACCAGGAGAAGACCACTTTCACATGTCCATTTGGAACATATGCCTATAGCAGAATGCCTTTTGGTTTATGCAATGCACCTGCAACATTCCAACGATGTATGTTAAGTATTTTCAGTGATATGGTGGAGCGAATTATGGAGGTTTTTATGGATGACATCACCATATATGGAAGTACATTTGAGGAATGCTTAGTTAACTTGGAAGCGGTTCTGAAAAGATGCATTGAAAAGGACTTAGTGCCTAACTGGGAGAAATGCCATTTTATGGTATAACAAGGAATTGTCCTTGGCCACATCATCTCCTAGAAAGGCATTGAAGTTGATAAAGCAAAGGTGGAACTTATTATCAGATTGCCATCCGTAACAACTGTAAAAGGAGTAAGGCAATTCCTTGGCCATGTAGAGTTCTACAGGAGGTTTATAAAAGATTTCTTTAAACTTTCAAAGCCTCTTTGTGAACTATTGGGTAAGGATGCTAAATTTGTATGGGATGAGAGATGTCAAAAGAGTTTTGAGCAACTGAAGAAAATCTTGACAACCGCTCCAATAGTAAGGGCTCCTACCTGGCAACTACCTTTTGAAGTGATGTGTGATGCTAGTGACTTTGCTATAGGAGCTATTCTTGGTCAAAGAGAGGACGGAAAGCCCTATGTGATCTACTATGCAAGAAAAACATTGAACGAAGCGCAAAGGAACTACACAACCACAGAGAAAGAATTGTTAGCTGTAGTGTTTGCCTTAGAAAAATTTTCATGCTTATCTAGTAGGGTCTTTCATTGTGGTTTTCACTGACCATTCAGCCTTGAAGTACTTATTGACAAAGCAAGATGCAAAAGCAAAGTTGATGAGATGGATTCTCTTACTACAAGAGTTCAATCTCCAAATCAAAGATAAGAAAAGAGTGGAGAATGTGGTAGCTGACCACATTTCAAGGTTGGTTATAGCACATAATTCCTATGTTAAAAGGTAATAACTACCAGGGGCAAGCTCTTCACGCCCCAAGAACTCAGTTAGTCACCCTCCTGCAAAGAAAGCCAGAGTCTCAGGTCCAGTAGAGTCATCAGAGCCTCCACAGCCTCAACCGCCTACTATAGTGATTACTACTCAAAAAAGTGCTCTTTTATAGCTTGTTATAAACTATTTTAAATACTTTTGAGTGGTAATTAATACCTTTTAACTCAATTGGCACGTTAAGGACCCTTACAAATGTTTCTAATCAATTTTTGGCTAGTTTTGATATTTTTGGTAGCTTTTTGATCATTGAAGCAAGCCAGGAATGAAGGAGAATTATGTGCAACCCTTGGGAATGAGCTTCCAAGCCAATAAAGAGATGCAAGGAAGAGGATCAGAGAAAGAAATCCATCATGAAGCAATTTCACATGGTAATGCGAAATCTTCACATGCTATGTGAAATTCAAAGGGCAGCAATTTCAAGGAAAATTTGGAGCACTTTCTGGAGTCTATTGTCTCCATACTATATATCATTTCGAAGATCGGGAAGTCGGGAGTCCAATGCCTCAAACAGTGTGTAAATCGGAGCGGAAACGAAGAAGTTATGGCCATATAAAGGCAACTGAACAAAGCTGAAAGGAATTTCGCATCACCTTTCCCTAATGCGAAAATTTTCGCACTGACATTCCCTGATGAGAAAATTTTCCACTACAAGAAAATTGACTTTTAGCGACAAAATATTTTGTCACTGAAAGTCTAAATTTCGTCTACAAAAACATTCCTCAACGAAAATTCTTTCGTGCCCTGTTCGTCGCCCTAGACCCGTCGCTAAAAGTTTCGTGACAAAAATCTTATTTCGTCGCCCAAAGTTTTCCTTGATGAAATAAAATTTTGTCACTGAAGGTGTTTTCCAACGAAATATTTCATCGACAAAAGTAAGAATTTTTGTTAGGAAAAAAATAAAATTTGTCCCAAAAGTATATTTAATGCCGACGAATTTTATTTTTATTGCCAAATATTTTTGGTAACAAATTAATTTCGTCGGTGATAGTCACCGACGAAATTGTTAGTTATCTTGGCCACGCCCCAGGCCTTCGCCATTCACCCACAGTGCTAGCTCACCCATCAAACATGTGACCAAGCTCTGATACTACTTGTAGATCGAGGTGCTCCGTACTTCCCAGTGGGTCACTCATCCTAAGATTTCTTTGACTGCAACACGCTTAACCACAGAGTATTTTATGACAAGGCCCCCATTTGTTCTGAAAACCAATTGGTGATCAAAATTGGGACCTTATATTATTTAAGGTCACTTTCCATAGTCGACATGAATTTGACTTGAACTCAATTATACTCAACCCAAAATCATGAAAGGGTGTTAGATTCAAGTCATATTGACAAGTCATATCAAATTTTGTCACCTTTAAACAAACCTAATGTTGAATGAGAACAAATTAGAGGACTATAGTTTATTAATAGCTAGAATAAAATTCAATTCCAGACTTATGGATTAAAGTGATAAATTTGAAATATAAAATAAAAGTATAATTGAAAGACAATGTTAGGAGAATGCCAAAGTGTAATACTCATATTGACATTAATAAAATAATAATCAAAATGAAATTAGGATTCTACATCATTTTTTTTTCTTTCCCTTTCTCATCTATTCCAAACAAAAATATCAAACACAATGAAACACTATAAATATAAATCATATAATAATTTATGATATATTTCAATTATTTTTATAACTACATTTGTTTTAAATATTTGATTAAAAATGCATACAAGTATAAAAAACTCCTTTACAAGTTAGTAGCCATAGAAGTTACTATTTTGCGGTATAATTTAAGATTTTATTCTTAATAACTAATCAAATTTTGATAAATTAGTAATTAATAATTAAAAATAATAAATATATAATTGATCAATAAAAAATAAAATAACCAATTATTAATAAAGATGTGGTTGAAAACTTTTAAAAAAACTTTATATTTATAGAGAATTTCATATGTGCTATATATATCAGACATTTTTTATTTTGTAAATATGAAAATAGAGCTAGGCATATAGTACTTACAATATATTATATCATATAATATTTAACTTATACTTATTTATTTATTAATAATATATGATATCTTAGTACACATAAATAATATTTGGAATTTTATGTAGGTAGAATGCTTTTATAGATACTAGACAATTTATTTGAGAAAGTTAATTCTGACCAATTATTTAAAAACCAAGTAATAATTAAAAAAAAACTATTAATTTAAACTAGGTAACTAAATGTTAGTATAAATTTACTTCTTGAGTGGATAAGGTATGATTTTGAATAAATTTACTTATTCATAGCTAACATAAATTTAATACTACATTGGACTTGTATGGATAACTTTTACCTAATATAATAAAAATCATTTAGTAGTATTTATGTATGTGTAGCACCATATAATAATATTGAAATTTAAATAAATTTATATCATAGGATGTAATCTTACATATCTTGGATTATCTATTGCTATTATTTATATATATATATATATAAATATAAATAACATATTACACTATAAATATTAATTGCTTAAATAATTTACATTTTTGTTATTTCATAATAATACTATTATTACATAATAGAACATTTAAATTTAAATAAATCTACATTCTAGTATTTAATTTTGTGGATCCTTAATTTTTATTATTATTTATATAAATAAAAATATTATAGTATAAATATTAAGTGTCAACAAATATATATTGTATTATTTCATAGTATAAATAATCTAGTTATTTATTAATATTCTTTATTAATATCACAATTTAATAACATTATTTGGTGACAAAATTACTCAATTTGTCAGGAAATAATATAATTACCGACGAAACCATTTTGTAAGCAAAAATAGATAAAAGGTTGTAACTTTTAGTGAGGAAATTATTTTCATCACCAAAAATTATAATTAGTGATAAAAATATTTTCGTAGGGAAATAGTTTATTTTTGTCACAAAAGTGTTTGCGCCAAAAAAAAAGCGCCAAATTTTCCCGCTACATCTTTTAGCGACAAAAATTTCAAATTCGTTAGGAAAAGTTTGTAGAAAATTGGCATTATTGACAACATCTAAAATTTCATCGGTAAAAGTTACTTTTAGCGACAAAATTAGAATTCGCCCCTAAATTTTTGTCACGAAAAAGTACATTTTCTTGTAGTGTTCGCACTGACTTTCCCCGATGCGAAAATTTTTGCACTCACTTTCTCTAATGCAAAAATTTTTGCACTGCCTTTCTTTGATGCGAAAAATTTCGCATCACCTTATTCTGATGCGAAAATGTAATATTTAGATATTTTACACCGATTTTGTTAGATTTTTACCTTAAGATATTTGGTGTAATTATCAATTCTCTCCTTGTAATTAGTTGAATATCTTTTAAGATATTTAGGATATCTAATCAAGAGGTTGAAAATATCTCTCTTTATATATCTTAAGATATCTCCTTGTAATATTTATCTCTCATATCTGATATCTCTCGTCTCTCTGAAGAGGGGAAGACATTGGAGAGGAGATCACTTGTACATGTTTTATTAAGAAATATACAGAGTGTTGCTCTACCTTACCTACTCATTTTGATGTTTTCTCAAAGGATGAGTGGCTAGACTTTTTGTCTCTTGGACGGAAGAGAGCTAGGTAAGAGACCCGACTACAAAAGTTGGTGTTTTCCTTATTTCAATTTCTAATGAAGAGGAAGTTGTGACCCGTTAATGGTTTTTCTACCCTAGTATATGGTGTAATAGGTTATAAATTTTGTTGATTACTCCCTCAATCAAGGAGCACCAGCTGGACACGAATCAGTTGAGACACCAATTGGGCATGAATCATTACCCAGCTTCCTTAACTCCAAGAGACAAAAAGCCTAGCTACTCATTCTCTGAGGAAACATCCTTAGAGCTTGTTTGGCTAGTGAGAAAAATACAATCAAAATGAGTAGGTAAGGCAGAGCAAAGCTCTGTGTATTACTTCCTTCAAAACTATACAAAAAGTTGGTCTCTGAGAACAAGCTCCCGAGATGTCCTGTGTAAATAAAATTAAAAATGATATATAAGAGGTTATACACCCTTTGTTCTTACTTCCTAACTAAGGAATCCTATGATTGGTGGATTACAAGGAGAAAATGGGGATTTAAACAACAAATATCTGAAGAAAAAATCTAAAAGAGTCAGTCGCAAATATCCGGGAGCACTCAGGTTGATTTCGCAGCATGCAACATGGGTTGCGAAAATTTTGCAAGCTAAAAGTCTCCATTTTGCACGAAAAGGCTGATTTCGCAGCTAGCACTTTGTGATTTCGCAGCTTGCGAAATTGCCTTTCAACTTGGTGCGATTGGATTCCAATGGCCATAACTTCTTCATTTTAGCTTTGATTTGCATACCGTTTGAAGCATTGGACTCTTGAATTCCCAAGCTTCGAAACGACATATAGTATGCATGAAATGGACTCCAGAAAGTGCCTGAAATGTGTCCAACAGTTGCTATCCTCTTGGATTTCTTCATGTTAGATTCCTCTCTTTGTTTTTCCTCCTTGCATTCTTGATTTGCTTTTGGCAAAGGACTATAAAGATCCAAAGCTTGGATTCTTCATGTAAATGAGCTTCCATTTGCTTTGCCAAGGATAATATAAAGATCTCCCTCATTCTTGGATTGCTTTGGTGATCAAAAAGCTATCAAAAACACCAAAACTTAACACAATTTGATTAGAAACAATTGCAAAGGTCCTTAGCATGCCAATTGAGTTAAAAGGTAACAACTACTACTCAAAAGTGTTTAAAAGAGTTAATTACAAGCTATAAATAGCATTTTTTGAGTAGTAATCACTCCTCCCAACCGACATATTGCTAGTCCTTCAGCAATGAAGAAGAGAAAAAGAAAAATAAACAATACTATTA
>JBAPGN010003002.1:6165-16165 GCA_037355405.1 Vitis amurensis
CAAAATAATTTGTAAGAAATAGCCTTTCAATATTGGGAAAAGTAATTTTTTTATAAGGATAGGGGTGAAAGTGTAATAATTTTGTTGAACAAATTAAACATTTTTTCAACTTGATTTTGATAGAGTATGATAATGTTTGGATCAAATTATGTGAGTAAGATACATATGTAATAAACAGTTAAATTTTAAATGGTAAACCTAATTAACGACGAAAATTTGACATAAAATTGGCGCTATTTAATAATTGAATAATGAATTGATAGACCATAACTATATTACTACATTACTATTTAAATTAATTTTGAATAAGATAGGTTAATTGAAATATATACGGTTTTGAAAGTTAATATTTAATTAAATAACCCTATTCAAACTTAATTCCATTAAATGAATTTAAAACAGTATATACCTATTGTAAATAAGTATTATTTTGGGTTTTACTTTTAACCCTATTTTTTTGTTTATTTATTGGGTTTGACCTATTAATCGACTATAGTATGAATTTGAAAAATGAAATAAAATAAACTTAGTAAACATCTTCACAGTTCTGCCCATAATTAAATATTATATAATGATTTTATTATTCTATTTTATTAGCATAATAGATTATATATAGAATCATAATAATAATAAAAAGTACTAAATAGGCAGAAAAAATTTTATTGATTTGTCTATAAATTAATGAATACTATGGAAAACGATGACTGTTTATTTTTCTAACTGGAAGAGGACTGGTGATTTAAAGAAGGGACTACGAATTGCAGGAAACTTATGGCGAGAGGAGTTGAGAATCATAAATCAAATACTTTAATAAAAGAAAATTAAAGTTCTTATATTAACGGAATTATAATTGCATCAATCTGGTCAAGCTCTTAAGTGAATATCTTGTAGAGATCTCGGACTTTTCAACACACTTATGTTGATGACATAATTTTTTGTCTTTTAAAAAAAGGCCCTTTTTTTGGATCCTTGTCTGAGAAACTTTAGGAAGAATTTAATGGGGGTCTTGGTAGCATGTTGATTTGAAGTAGTTTCTTGATGCATATTTTCCATTGCAATAAGGTCGATTATTCTACAGCAATTGGGGCCGTTTCAAATCTTAGGGTCTTGAAGATTAGTGTTTGTTCTAGCAGGAGAGTTGTGATTGGAGATGTTATGTTGGAACCTTGTTTACATAACAAAGATTACAAAGGCAGGCGTCATTTGTTATTCAAGAGAATAGACAAGGTTCTGCTTAGGCTGGTTTAACAAGATATACCAGCAGAATTGTAGTATTCTGCTGTCGCACTCTGTACCTCTTATCATGACAGTTGTTTCGGAACTTAAACTTCATGTCTTGGGTTCGAAGAGCAGTGAGGAAAAAAAAGAGAGAGGAGAAGGGGAAAGAAAAACAGAAGTTTTTTGTGCAAAAAATGTAGGATTTCAATTGATTCTTATAACATTTTTCTTTTGATTTTTTATTCCATCCAATCAGTAATAGAATGATTCTGTTCCTGTTTTTCGTCTATAGAATTTCCAGATCAACCAGTAGACCTAGCTATATATATGAGTAGTTGCTTTTTACCTATTATTAAATAATATGACCATGGTTTTCTCTGAAGGTTGGCTGAGGAAGAACTAACTGTGATACAAATTGGGGCTTGATGCAAAAAATGACTATAATAGTGAAAGGCAATCTTGACATAAGATTGATTATTGGAGGAATTGTGGATGTTTTCATAAGAGGTAAATTGTGGAGAAATTATTTTTTCATATGATAAGTACTAAATCTGAGTTACTCACATCAGCAGTTAAAAGTAATGCAAGGTATTGTTTACAATTGATTGGAAAGCAGATATGGAGGCAATCTAAACCTAGGTGCTTGCTCTTAGATTTACTTATTAACCTCATTGGCCTGAAGCTTTTGTGGGAGCAATTCAATGTGATCAAGGATTTCGTATAAGGAAGGATGGAGCAGGGTTTAGATATGTTGATTGAAGAAAATATGGGTATCTTCTTTCCTATGGAAATCTTATCTTTGTATATATCTGATGCAATGATGTCAATTATTTTTTGATTATATAATTTTATTCTTATTGGGATTATTGAGTTATGAGTTTGTGCAGTCTGATGGCAAACAGAATATTCAGAAAAGATAATGATCTCTACAGGGGAAGGGACCAACTCACAAAGGAAGCAACGATATTAAGGAATGATCTCCAATAAGGAAATAGGCAATAGATAATCAAGGTTGCGGATTAGACATGGGATACTATGAGAGATTTTTCATCTTCTGGGTGTACAAGAACTAATATTCTTTTTGGATATATTCATAACTAGGGGATTCTGTCTGAAAGGAGACGTGGAGCATGAACTAACAAATTGAACTATTGTCACCAGAGAAGAATGAAATTTTAAGGAGATATGTCTTCACGGAGGGAATATATACGAAGACGTAAGCTAATACTTTCCAGCAGAACTAAGTGAGAGGAATTTGGAAGGCGAGCGCAAGACTTTAGGGATTGCACTCAAATCAAGAAAACAGGCTCTATTGCTTGATTACTGAAAGGCGAAGGAGATGGATTAGCCAGTAATAAAGTGTGGGGTTTTATAAGTGGGAAATTTTTGAAATTCCCATGGATCTGACTATATATGGATGAGGATTACATAGGATTTAGATATGTACGGACTACAATGAAGTGTATGAAGAAGCACTTTGTAGTTGATGATATAAGATTTCCTTGTGATAGATATGTGTGGAAATGGCGACTACAAACCTCAGAGTACAATAAAGTTCTCGCGATTGCATGTACAGGATCATTGTTTTTGTGGGTTTGTGAAATTGTCATAAAATGCTCGTGATGTTTGTTTATGGGAGGGTGAACATATAGTTAAACCTTCTTATTCGTACGCTCATATGGAATGAGCTAGTAATAGAATGTGCCTTAAAAGTTGTTAGGATACTAATTTAAATGGATGCCGTGTTGGTAATTGATGACTTAATAATGTGACAGAGCTATCATTATTTAGCAGATGACTTTTCTCATTCGTGAATAATGGTGATGACTCAATAAGGCAATGGGAATGTGTATAATCTTGTGTAGGTTCGCGATAAACATCTCATAGACCTTGGTGAGTATCCATTTCATATACACTCTTGCTGATAGACGCAGGAGAGGCTCGCATGAGATATGGCTGGTGGTAGATGCAGAGTCGTCTGAGACATGTGTGTATACATGGCAACATCGAGCTGTGTGAGAGATAGTCGATGGACACTATGCAAGTAATCCAACTATGCCCAGTGTAGTATCGTTTTACATCTATTAAGGACGCATATGCTGTTAGCAAAACTCCTGAGAGTCGTTTGTCTGTTCGAGAATTATAATATAGTTAGTATAGGCTCTATTGCATTTAGTTGTTAGTTTTACGCCATCACTTCTAACAGCCCACTCATATAGAAGAAAAATGGCATCACAAAGTGTACGGCAAACTAATTATAACTTCATTGTAGGTAATTGATATGTTTGGGTTCAATGCTGCGTAGACCGCGATCTCATGATAGCTGTTCTATGAGGTATGTTGACGAAATTTTAATACTATCTATATTTACCCCTGTTATTCTATGAATATTATATTCCATAATTGGGCATTAACGTTGTCTCGCATGGAATCTAAACTACTTCATATGATTTTAGATTAGTTTATAGTGTATTGATATATATAAATTGAAATAATTTAAGTAATGTATATTTATTTTGATCGATCATCAAATTTGACATTTCCTTTTACTCTGGGAATGTACATATTAATATACACTTTTAATTAATTAGGTGTAGATTTTTATCTTTAGTTATTAGAAAAGTAATTGGTAATTAGTATGTACAGTCTCAGTGAAATTCATCTCTGCGATTGGGTATGTAGACATTATGATGAAGCTTAAGATGATGAAACGATTGATATTTTTTTATACATTTTTATATAAATTAAATTATTCGTTAAGTTGTGTTAGGACCGTTTCTAATATAATTTTGGTAGTAATAATATTTAATATAATATTAGAGGTGTAAGTCTATGGTGAAAATGATTTAAATGTTGGACATATTCTCTCGAATTGACTAAATTAATATTTAATTTATCATTGATTTTAACAGCTTATGTAACTATTTCATTATTTGCGTAATGAAATTATACAATAGAGGTTCTGTTTTCATTTAAGCTACTCTGATCTAGTGAGAATTGGGAGTTTTAAATAATTTTTAGTGTTAACTCGACAAGATGGAGTTGTGATATAGCTAAGGGGGATTCACGACAGAATCTAAGCTTTGAGCATACTATGTTATATTAATACTATTTCATTAAACATAGTAATGAGGTAAAAGATATTTAAGATTATAAAATAGAGAGCTACTTTTCTATTCTACATTTTTCATATTTAATCTTAAAGTTATGTCATTTTTAGCTTTAATGCGCAGTTTTATTTGAATACTGAAATATCTATGTTTTATATGCTAAATTCGTGTGCTCATCTTATGCTAAGCTTATATTAATTATGATCGTTAGAAAGGTTAGAATGTATATTTAACACTTTTTATTTACAAGCCCCACTGAGTGAGTGACTAAGGGGAGCAGCCCGATGACCTGTTTCCAACGTGTATAGTAGAATTGATTATCTCTCGGACTGCAAAACCTCTCTTGTATTTGTGGGTCTTTTTTTTGGTTATACGTTTAAATTGCTTTAAGATTAATAATTAAATTCTCTCAGGATATGATAAGAAAAAGTGAAAATTTCTTGTAATTAGAATGTATGACGTTAGTAACTATTATTAGGGACTTGGTTGATTTTTTTATTTATGTTTTTGATTGGATTGTGTTTAAAAGACCGAGTTCGTTCTAGAGTATCTAATTATGTTTCTAATTAGCACAACGAAATGGGTCTCATCTATTCTAGTCAAGTGTATAAATCTCGCAAGAATATGGATTCTGAGAATTTGGTAATACATAAGTTATTTGAGTTATTAAATCAAATTACTGCCTGCTCATATCTTGATTAGAGATATATTTGGAATCAATGATATACTCTGAATGTTTAAATCTTATACAATGTGGGGAGGTTGTGGACGAGATATAAGATATGGACAAGTCACACTATAGCTAAACACCTTGGGATTAGAATTATGACTCGATATGCTAGTCCTTAATTGATCGCACGTATATGTGCGCTTTTGATATATAGCATGTGTAATGAGCCGTAATGAGGGGACGTGATATCGTGGACTTGCGTGGAGGGATTTAATATAGGCGAATATTTCAAATATAAGCTTCGTTTGCAGTGCGATGCTAAGCAAATGAAGGTCTGAACTAGCTGCATTATGTAGCTTGTTGCAATTGTATGGGAGAGAGAGAAATTACAATATAGTATGATACTTTCCTAGCATATAAAGATATCATTAGTTATCAAGAATAAAATGTTAGGTTATTAGTTTCGTTATTATACCTCTAATAATATTTGAATTGCTCAATGTATTATACAATAGCCGATTAATTCTAATGAATACTACAAAATGAAGGATGAGCCTAAATATTCGAGAGTGTATACTATTTGTATTTTGGATATACCTTATATGTTTATTGGATAGATACATCATACGTGACTAGAGTGATATATTTAACAAAATAGATAAAATTTCTAACGAAATACAACCATTTGCGAGAAGAATTTTACTGATTGTTGTGTTATAGATTCATCAAATTTCTCTTATTGAAAGAGAATTACACCTATAGGAATGGACGTGACTATTTTTAAGTTTATTATTGGTTGATATTTGTTCAGGCATTTAATATCGAGTCCTCGAGCAGTTACGTGCGTTAATATTTGACTCACAATGCTCTACTTCATAATCCATCCTGTATATTGTCTTTTCATTCCGTGTTGGAAATAGAAACTTATTATTAGATGATTATTTACGACAAAAATGTTCATAGGAGAGAACAATACTGCTTTTTTCGATGCGAATTTGACAACGCCATGGGAAAACCATCTCTTTTATTTAATAATTGAAAGGGGTTGCCGCGTATCGTATAGTGAAAGTTAATATTCCCAGATTCCCAAAAATAGAATATTTCTCTTCAATACTCACTCGTTTTAGTTAATATCCTACTGATTGGATCTATAATGCTTATTGTATAGGAAATAAATATTCAAATGATTTTTTCATCGAATGACTATTCATTTATTGTAATTTTAATGATAATAGGGGGCCAAGAAAAGCTCTTAGGAAACAATGGTGTCCAATTCGATGTTGTCTAACGAAGAAGTTAGAATAAGTGTGGGCTAAAGTAAATCAACGGCACAGTCCTGATCCTATTGAAAATACCAGTGGAAGTGAAGACCGGGTTATAAATAATACGGATAAAAACATTAATAATTGGAGTCAAATTAAGAGTTCTAGTTATAGTAATGTTGATCATTTATTCGGCATCAGGGACATTCGGAATTTCATCTCTGATGACACTTTTTTAGTTAGGGATAGGAATGGGGTCAGTTATTTCATATATTTTGATATTGAAAATCAAATTTTTGAGATTGATAACGATCAGTCTTTTTTGAGTGAACTAGAAAGTTTTTTTTATAGTTATCGGAATTCTAGTTATCTGAATAATGTAAATTCTAGTTATCTGAATAATGTATCTAAGAGTAATCATCCCCACTATGATCGTTACATGTATGATACTAAATATAGTTGGAATAAGCACATTAATAGTTGCATTAATAATTACATTTTAAGTGGTAGTAACAATTACAGTGACAGTTACATTTATAGTTACATTTGTGGTCAAAGTAGAACTAGGAGTGAACACGGGAGTTCCAGTAAACAAACTAGCACGAATGGTAGTGATTTAAAAAGTTCTAATGTTCTATATGTAGCTCAAAAATACAGGCATTTGTGGATTCAATGCGAAAATTGTTATGGATTAAATTATAAAAAAAATTTAAAGTCAAAAATAAATATTTGCGAACAATGCGGATATCATTTGAAAATGAGTAGTTCAGATAGAATCGAACTTTCGATTGATCCGGGTACGTGGGATCCTGTAGATGAAGACATGGTCTCTCTGGATCCTATTGAATTTCATTCGGGGGAGGAACCTTATAAAGAGCGTATTGATTTTTATCAAAGAAAGACAGGATTAACTGAGGCTGTTCAAACAGGCACAGGTCAACTAAACGGTATTCCCGTAGCAATTGGGGTTATGGATTTTCAGTTTATGGGGGGTAGTATGGGATCCGTAGTAGGTGAGAAAATTACCCGTTTGATCGAATATGCCACCAATGAATTTCTACCTCTTATTCTAGTGTGTTCTTCCGGAGGAGCACGTATGCAAGAAGGAAGTTTGAGCTTGATGCAAATGGCTAAAATATCTTCCGCTTTATATGATTATCAATCAAATAAAAAGTTATTTTATGTATCAATCCTTACATCTCCTACTACTGGTGGGGTGACAGCAAGTTTTGGTATGTTGGGAGATATCATTATTGCCGAACCCAATTCCTACATTGCATTTGCGGGTAAAAGGGTAATTGAACAAACATTGAAAAAGACAGTACCTGAAGGTTCACAAGCGGCTGAATATTTATTCCATAAGGGCTTATTCGATCCAATCGTACCACGTAATACTTTAAAGGGTGTTCTGAGTGAGTTATTTCAGCTTCACGCTTTCTTTCCTTTGAATCCAAAAAAAATCAAGTAGAGCCTTAAGTTCAATTATTTTATTTGTGTCAAACAAGTAGTTATTTTATCGGAATTAAAGTAAAAATCAGAAAAATGGAGTTTTCTTTAGTGACATAAGATCGAATTGTAGAAAGAATCAAAGGTTGCGAATAGTTCTTTTTTTTTTCTCGAGATCTTTTTTTTTTTTTTTTACCCATATTCCTGATTAGTAATCAGGAAGCCTCTATCGACAAGATAAAAGAACGAAATCTTCCTTCCCCGAAATTAGATTAGGCAAGGCAAATAAAAAAATTTCATGTTCCCTTCTTATGTATATAAGACTTAACTATAGAAAATATAAGGAAATATAGATTATAGATATAGAGTCTTGCATCTTTCTATATCTACCGAGAATCCCCATTTTTACTAAGAATCCCTCTTAGATCGGACGAATTTTTCGGGAATTAAAACTCTTTCTTTATTAAATTTGAATTCAAATTTGAATACTAATTCCAATTTTAGTAATAAAATGGAAATTAGAAGATAAAAACGGGAAAAGAAGAATAATAAAAGAAGAATAATAAAGTGGATTATCATACATATATTATATGTAGAAAGATGGATAAGTACATTTATTTAGTACTATTTTCCTTGCACTTATTCTATATTTATACTCACTTAGATATACTTAGTATAATTATATACGAATTCTATACTAATTATTATAAAATATCTTTATAACAATAACAGGTACAAATATTAATACAAATATTAAATCGAGGTACCCATTCTATGATAACTCTTAACTTACCCTCTATTTTGGTGCCTTTAGTGGGCCTAGTATTTCCGGCAATTGCAATGGCTTCGTTATTTCTTCATGTTCAAAAAAACAAGATTTTTTAGATCCGATGGAACCACATCTCATCCATTCTTTTTTTTTTCAAGACTTAGACTTGGATCATAACACAGATATCCATTTAGTGGAATATGGTATAACATGTGGCTTCCTCAGAACATAAATGAAAGAGCTCTTATGTATGGTATGTGGAAACATGATATATGGGTAAATAAATTATAGCTATTTTAAAATAGATCAGGATCATCGGATGTCTGAAATGGAAATCTATATGTATGTAGATATCTATAGGGGATCATATGAGGGGGATGTTATTATTTTAGATTTAACCAATTCGATGAATTACGCCTAAAGGTTCACATCAGAATAGTGCTAGTTGATGAGAGTTACTTCGGAAACAAAAAGAGTAAAGTAAAATTCATTTGGGTTATTCTCTCAATTACAATAAAATGCAACTGGATCTAGTATGAGTTGGCGATCAGAACGTATATGGATAGAACTTATAACGGGGTCTCGAAAAACAAGTAATTTCTGCTGGGCCTTTATCCTTTTTTTAGGTTCATTAGGGTTCTTATTGGTTGGAACTTCCAGTTATCTTGGTAGGAATTTGATATCTTTATTTCCGTCTCAGCAAATAATTTTTTTTCCACAAGGGATCGTGATGTCTTTCTACGGGATTGCCGGTCTCTTTATTAGCTCCTATTTGTGGTGCACAATTTCGTGGAATGTAGGTAGTGGTTATGATCGATTCGATAGAAAAGAAGGAATAGTGTGTATTTTTCGTTGGGGATTTCCTGGAAAAAATCGCCGGATCTTCCTCCGATTACTTATGAAAGATATTCAGTCCATCAGAATAGCAGTTAAAGAGGATATTTATGCCCGTCGTATCCTTGTCCTTTATATGGAAATCAGAGGACAGGGGGCCATTCCTTTGACTCGTACTGATGAGAATTTGACGCCACGAGAAATGGAACAAAAAGCTGCTGAATTAGCCTATTTCTTGCGTGTACCGATTGAAGTATTTTGAAATGAACTGATTTCTTAGCAGGAGGGAAAAAATTCAAGAATCCGCCCTTCCTTTTCTATAGCATAACTTAACTGAAGTTTCGCTCATTTGAGCCAAAGCAGACGTATACGATCATAAAAGGAAACTGTTTTTGTCCGCAAAAATGGTCTTTTATGCGTATGGAAATCTACTCACAGTAACAAAGCAAGTAACAAATCGAAAAATTCCCATATATCAAAACATTTCGAAATAAAGAATTTATTTTAGGTCCAATATTTGGAATTGATACGCTAGATGCAGATAGATCATATCTTGTAAATTCTCTCTCTTTTTTGTCAATCGGCGTTTCTTTTTATCCTTTCTTTTGTGTTCCTTAATGACTAAACCTCTTATAATGATAACTATCAAATTTCTATCTTGTTTTGCCACTTCAGCCCATCACAATATTCT
>JBAPGN010003002.1:18665-38736 GCA_037355405.1 Vitis amurensis
TCTCTTCTTTGTTTTTTTCAATCTAAATTGGAGTGGTGTGACTGTGTCACTATTGCCAGATTTAAATGTCAATGTCATAGAATGCATTAATAGTTTTCTATTAGAATAATAGAATCCAATTCGACTAGATACTAGACATAAGTAAGCGTAGAATATAAAGCAAAGGATAAATGAAATGAGGGAAACAAATGATTCTAGGAAGGGTTATTCGTCTTCCTAGTCTTCCACACAAGAAAGGAATTTTCCACATCCCTTTCTTGTGTCGAAATAATAATGATCCTCGACACCTTCGTCAAAAATTCCTATTCTTAGTTTAGATTTTTTTCTAGGTTTATCATAATTTTAGATTTATTACGTATAAGAAGTAGTGGACAAACAAAAAAAAAGAGAGGGAAATTTATTGAACAAATAGAACTTCTTCAATGAAGTTATAAAAAAAATTTTCAACTTTGATTAGATACTAAAATAAATAGAGTAAGAATCTATTAGTATAGAAAGGATTTGTATGATATCTGATCTAGGGAAATATATATATTATACTGTGTCATCCAGAAAATCGAGTGATTCCTTCTTTCTTCTAACTTTGAAAGGATCGATAGATACTATCGAGGAGCAGATGTTCTGAATCAATCAATCAAGTTCGTTTTTCAAAAACATCATCAGAAAAAAAATGAAATGGAGTTTTTTTAAACATCGTAAAAGGAGATCCGTTTTGTCTGGCATTTATCCGAATAAAATCTTATGATTATTAAGAACTCAACGGGACCTTCCCTCTCGAATCAGACAAACTTGGCCAAAGAAGGGGGTGGGTCCCATTGAGTTCTTACGCTTTCATGTCGACAACTCAATTCATCCGATTACTACAGGGATGAACCCAATCCGGAATATGAACCATAAAAGAAAATGCCTATTAAACCGATCACAGGAATACCAGTTACAGTACCTATTAGCCAAAGAGGAATCCTTCCAGTAGTATCGGCCATTTACCCCACTTCCCTCCACATTTCATCAAGTGGTCATGCTAGAGACATAAACAGTCATGGATAATTATGAGATGAGATCCTTCCGAATGGGATAAGAGAATTCCTACTATTATTATTTATTTTATTAGTCTCTTTCGTTCTCTTAATTCTTAATTGAAAAAATAATTGGAAAATAAAACAGCAAGTACAAAAATGAGTAATAACCCCCAGTAAAGACTGGTACGATTCAATTCAACATTTTGTTCGTTCGGGTTTGATTGTGTCGTAGCTCTATAATTCGGATTAGGTTTATCGTTGGATGAACTGCATTGCTGATATTGACCCCAAAAAAGAAACGGTAGGTACAGCTAGTCCGTGAACAGCCAACCATCGCACTGTAAAAATTGGATAGGTTCGATCTATGGTCATTGGGGCCTCCTAAAAAGATCTACTAAATTCATCGAGTTGTTCCAAAGGATCAAAACGGCCGGTTATTAATGGAATTCCTTGTCGGCTCTCTGTAAAATACTCGTTTGGCCGAGGACTTCCAAACACATCGTAAGCTAAACCCGTGCTGACGAATAACCAACCCGCAATGAATAGGGAAGGTATAGTAATGCTATGAATGACCCAGTATCGAATACTGGTAATAATATCAGCAAAAGAACGTTCTCCTGTGCTTCCAGACATGCCGAGCTCCACATATTCTTGTACAGTCAAAGGACGATCGATTTCGTAAAAGATGAGATCAGTAAATAGAAATTCACTGAAAATGGATATTTGTGAGATCGTCAATATTGTACCGAGGGTGTCTTTAGAGTATACCGAATCAGTATAGCTATCCTTCTTCTGCCACAGCAACGCAATTTCAATCAGTATCGAAATGAAGTGTTAGAAAAGTTCTTTCTTCCTTTCTTGTTGCTTATCAATGTAGAACCATGTGCCATTCAATAGAAAATCTCTCAAATTCCTGTAGTATAGGGTTTCTCTCTACTATTGGTTTCGGACTAGAAACTGAAGATCAGGTAAAATAAATGTGAATCTGACAAATTTCTTTTTAATAATTCATGAAAGAGATTATCATATTCCCACAATTTTATTGATACGAAATCTAGAAATCGCCTTTTCGTTTTCGTGGTTGTAGAAGAGGTTTTTTTTTTTTTGAATCTTTTTTTTTTCATTTTAAAGAATTTCTTAGTTATCCAATAACAAGTAACAGTAGTAGATAGTATTCGATGAAAGAAAGAGAACAATGAATAAAATAATGGGAACAATCAATATTCGCGAAGCACGCATTGTTGTATTAGATCTAAGGGTTCTTTCTTGACCTAACTACCTAACTAGAAGTTATAATATGGAAAGACAAAATGTGGAACCTATAAAGGAAAAGATAATAGGAATTTTTTAGAATCTAATTGAACCAAAATACAGATTTTATTTTTTCGAGTGATCTGATCGTGCGATATCTTTTTTTTTTTCTCATTCGAGATACTATGTGAATGAACCTATCTATTGAATGCTAGAATGAGTTAAATATTATTATTGTAAAAGTAGAAAGAAAAAGTTTATTGTTATAAGGGCCTCTTCGTTAACACAAAATATAAACTGTTATGTGCGATACAATTAAAAGAATGACAAAATAGAAATGATTTTCTAATTTTGTTTCATAGTGACGCAAAGAAAGTTTCATTTTTGAATGAAGTTACACGGCACAGTTCTTATTTTATTATTAGTTTAGGCCTCTTGGATGACTCTCAGAAGCTTGCACAAACCAATCCTGCATGATAAAGATGCCGCTGGTCATAATGCTCTCCTTTAAGAAAAAAATAATAAGAAAAATGCATAAGATAATAAAGCATGTATCTCGATCTTTAAAATAAGAATAGTATCTGTACATTTTATTTCAAGTTATAGCTGACCGTATCTATTCAGGCTAATTATAGAGACACGATTTTTGGGTGGTCTCGAAACATATAAGTGCATTTGAGGCAGATTTTCCAGACCTTGTTTAGTTAACATTGGTAAGAGACACACTGGTATATTGACAAAAATACTATTTTCTAAATCATATATTATTTATATATACTCTGGCATCATGTTTTTTAGATACTCATATATCGACTCTATTTGGCATTAATTTGGGTCTATAATGTTATTGACATTGGAGGTCAACATGAATGTGATTAGATCTTTACCTAGCCTCTAGCATTATCGTTCTTAAAGATATAGCGTACATTCTTAAGTAGAAAATTATAGGTACAATTAGATATTGAATTTGAAAGAAAACGAAATATTTACATTTTTACTTATGTTTCATGATCTTATTAAACATTATTTATGAATTCTAAAATATTCATTTGGAAGCTCTTAGAACTGATATTTAAAGGCTTGCCCGTATCTCATTTATCGCGATTGGCGGTGTTATTTCTAAAATCTTTTAATCATACTTTTTAGAAATATATATTTGTGATCATTCCTTAAAAATAAATAGTAATTTTTATTAAGGTGGATTCATGACCTAGTTTAGATTATTTGGTATAGAAATATCATTTTATGGAAGCTGGAATGAATATGAGGTCTTCCCATATTTGATTATAGGTTAATATATTTAGTTAGTGGACAGCATATAATCTCGTAACTTAATGAAAGAGAATTCTTGCGCCAATAACTTATCGTGGGATTTTATTAACTATGCTTTATATAATCTATAACATAATGAAAGAATATCGGATCATATTACTTAAATGAAAAACATGTTAATTTTTGGATATAACAAAAACTAATGACGCTATTTTTTGCGTGCATTATTTGGGTTCTTAAGAATATTTCCACTCTCATGTTGACCTGTGAAACTTTAGAATATTATTATGCTGAGTTTTTTATTTCTTAGTCTTTTGGGGGGGGTCATTCTAAACCCTAATCAATACATTTTGATGAAAAATATAAGTTGCTTTTCTTACGAAAATATCAGTACATCTTTCGTTAAGGCCGGCCACACTAGAATTTATTAAAGGTCTAATAATTCCACAGTTTCACAAAGTTGCAACATTGAATTTGAGCATTGTCTATTCAGTTAGTCCATATTCTAAACTTATTAGACGCGAACAGTAATATATTCACTTATAGAGTCATATTGAATTATGCACAGGGATCTTCTCCTTTTGCCACTTTTATTTGGGCTTTTTTTAACCCATCATACATCTCGAAAAAAAAAATAAAAGTACTTCTATTTTAAGCAGTCGGATCTCGAATCTATAAAGAGACACATTATTTGGGTTCTAATATTAGTTATGGATGCTTAGAATTAAATTTGATGCTTCTTCCACGGCAACTGTTTGGGCATATTCTACCTATGATCTACTGTGTCTCGTTAGAAGTAAACATACTATACATTTAGTAAGGTAAAAAAAAAATAATTTATTGGACACATGACTAATCATGCCTATCATGGGGTTTTTAACAATTTTACCTATTGGAAGGCTCTTGCTAAATTATTTAAAGGGCGGCCAATTCCTATTTCAGGCAATTATATTTAGACCCTAGAATAACATTTTAATAAACATATGTATTATCATTGGTTCTCAGTAAAGTAAGTCAATTTTTTTTAGGCGGTAGATCTATTGGCCGGGCAACTATTTTCGGCTGACCTTTAATTTATGGTATAAATATATTCACTTTAGGAGGGGAAAAGGATTATTGATTTCGTTTATCTCATTGTCTTATCTTTATAACATCACGTATACTTTCTCTTTAAATGAATAATTACTCATTACATTTTTTAAGTTGACTAAGATCTATTTGTATTATTCAGAACATAAATATTCACTCTAATGAAAGATGAATTGAATTTTGAGGTGTTCGTACAAACATAGGAGACATTTATAAAACCTTATGTAATACAATTCTTAAGGATAAATATTATTTATATATTTTTTGTGATTTTAAGCTAACATTTGTAGGGATAATTCCTATTTTGGTTCGACATTTTTTGGGTTTAAGAATATTACTTTAAGAAGTCTCGGAATGAATTTGAGACACCTGCTCGCCACGGGGATTTCTGAAAGTCTATTGTGTAATCTCTCTTAAGCAGAGTATTATGTACATTATAGGAGAAGGTTTTCATTTCTGGGACAATTATTTTTAAATTTACATAATGATATATTTTATTAATCAATTAAACTAAGACATACATGATGGACTTAAGATAATTTTTGTGTCTTTTATATAGCTACATTGAATTAGAAATTAGCCTAGTTTGGAGTGTTGTTTTTAATTTATACAATCTTGTTGCTTAAAAGTCAAATTTACTTTCAATTTGTTTTTATTGATTGTTTTGTTTTGTAACTTTTTTGTTTTTGTTTTTTGCTTAAGTAATTTACTTTCAATATTTTTCTTTCTTTTTTCTGTTGACTTATTATTATTTCTTAATTTCTCTTATTTGGAATGGAAAAAAATTGAATTTTTTTATACAATAGTAACATATTTTTTGATTTTTTCTTTTACTTTTAATACTCTTTAATTAGAAAATAAAATGTTAAAAAAAAAACAACACTTAATATTAGCGACTAATATATAAAGCGCGGCTATTTTGCATTATATATAAAGTTCTATTATATAATTAAGTCAAAAAAACAAACTACCTAAATTACTAATGTCTTTAATTTAGTAAAAATAGTTTTCAAGTAATGGTAAATTAAAAACGTTTTATTAGTTATATTTGGTATTAATGTTTGTTCTAAATAAATATTATGAGTCATTTTATCCAACTAGACTAAAACACGTAGTATAATTTTATTTTCTTAACTTAACTATAATAAAGATATAAATAAGTTGATCCACTATAATTCTATCACTAAGATTTCAGGGGAAAAGACATCAATAAAATCATCGCAGTTTTGGGTATGTCATGAAGTGAATGACTAACTGTACAGTTTTGTGTCGGAATGAATAAACATTTTTATTGGAGACACACGGTTCTTATCCAAATCTGAACTATAGATTTTAGTGCTGTATTTTTCTTTATCCTCATCATTTTACATACAATGATATGTATATCAATGGAATCTTGATAAGTTAATGAAAAGAATGTAAGAAATAAGGTTGGGTGTATAAACAGGATGAATAATAAAGGATTCTTAGTTAATTAAATTTGGAATGAAGAAAACCATTTTTTAAACAAATTACAAAAGATAATATTGTTGTTGGGAGTTATTTATGTTGGTATTTTTTATAATTATTATTGGTTAGTTTAAATTAGTCTTTTAAATATTATAAAAAAAATATATATTATTATTTCCTTTAAATAATTTTCTAAACAATAGCTTTTTTTTATAATGAATTTATAAATAAACTTCAATTAGTTTAATTATTCAAAATACAATAATAGTAATACATAAGAATGAGTAAAAGTAACTTATGAGATTAATAATATTTAGATGCTATTTATGTTCTTCCTTTCGTCAAACATTTCGTTTTGGTTAAATTGATTCTCTCTTAAGTTTTTTTTGTCTCATTTTTTCGATACATCAATAATCTGGTGTTAATATAGCTTTCTGACTGTGAAATCTTTACTACTGCTAAATTCTAATTTTTTGCTGCGCTATGGAAGACAGGCGTATGACTACACGTTTAATTCAATGTCGTTGATTTTGGAGGCGAGATCAAGCGATTTCTCATTGCTATTTGACAGAATTCTCAGTGACAGTTTATTACTTGTATACATCAAGGTTCTTCAGCAAAAATGACTTAGACACAGCATCGTTTTAGAGGTACAGCAAGATGGTTATAGTTACTGTCTACGCGCTGAGTCGTGATCTATAAATACTCTTGTTCTTGGAGGAGTAATAGAGGTTTTGGTTAACGATTGAGGGTGTTGCCTCTACCATAGCGCTCTCTGATTTTTCCATCATCAAAGGTTTCCTAAAATGATAGTATCAATGAGGTAAGAGATGGTTTTGGTTTTCTACAGCAGAGTTTGATTAATAAGAATTTGTTCTTGAGAAGGTAAAAGAGGTTTTATGGAAATAATGTGCTCTAAGGTTTGATTTTTTCATAGTGGAGTTGCATGCATTGGTTTTGTTTGTTGAGATGAAGAATGTTGAAGGTTCAGAATTTGGTCCTAAGATATTTAAGAGGTGATAGTGGCTGTTTAAATGACAGGATAAATAAACTTCTAAAAATTCTTTTGTGTACATTGGTTATTTTTCCGATTCCTGGTGGTTTTTAGTTAGGAACGAGAAATTATTGGTTTCTTTTTATTATCTGGTTTTCTATCACAATGTGTGATTAGGTTTTTGGTCTTTTTCTATTTTTTTATTCAGGTTTTTGAATAAAGAGTCATGGAAAATGGTTTTTAAAAGAAAACTGTCTAATCTGTTTTTCGGTATTTGTGAACAAAAAATAGGTTAATAAATTTATTTAATTTTTTTATGGAGAAACTATTTCAGAGCGGATTTGAGATACACATGGTTTCTCAAATAATAAATTTTTTTAAAATATTCTATATCCATGATGAATGGGACGCTATGAAACTCAATAAATTTTACATTTATGTACAAAGACATAAAAAATTATCACATAAGACTTATATATAGAAATAATTTAGTAATAAATCCAGGTCGATGAGCTATGATCGGATGCTTCCACGTATTTTATCCCGAATGATTGTTATGTTCACTAGAAAATGTTTATACAAAAGTTATATCTGCTTTTATAACACTTTATTGTATTTTGGTTTTTTGTAGTAAAAAAAAGGGTTCAACATAAAAAGAGTAGTGTATCAAATCCAAATTTGGGGTTTTTATCAATGTTTTTTCAATATTGTTAAGAACAGTAATAGTCACATAAGATTTTCTTATGGATTAAAATTCGGCCAAGCTGTAATCAATGTTTGACTTGTTGTTATACGACAACATGGTTTGCATTGTATTACATTGAAATTGTGTCATCTAGTGGTTCTATTCTTTTTCAAGTCTTTAATTCAATCTTATATCTTTGGAATTTTATTTGGATTTTTAGAGGATATATGAAATTTTTTGTGGTATTTAAAGAATTCAAAGTTGGTTTTTTGAAGTATTTGTATAGTATAAGGGACATATACTAAAGGCTAACATGGTAGTTTGATCCGTAAAATTATTGCTAATAATATTGTGACTGTTGGAAAACTACTGTGGTATTTTGTGACGATAAAATTAACATACAATAAACTCTATGTTCATTCAAAAGGTTTTGAGAAATATAAGAGTTGAACCTTTAATTTTGGATTCAATACTTTCCATCATCGACATTAGAGATTTCCCTATTGAAAGTTCACTAGCTTAGTGGTTTTCCTTAGGTCCAGGTCATTAAATAAAATCAAGTCATTAGCATTATATGCACAATATAATTGATTGTCTAACTTAACAAATCTATCTGGATAATATAATCTTTTTCTTTAATGTGATTCAATTTAAGGTTTAGAACCGCATTATAAGAGTTTTTGAAATATTTAATCCATACTTGGTGGGACAATTTTTTGAAGAATTCTTTATATTTTTCATAATTTTTTAATATTCTCACAGTCAATCTTAAGTAAATTGGTTCTTGGTTTAAAAATTGAAATTCTTTCTAAAACTAATTTAGTTGGCTTTTCGTAAGTCATTAGAATTAGGTTCTTTTGATAATCATTAAACGTTTATACAAGTTATTTATAAAAGTTTTTCTTGATCGATGTTAGTTACTACTAAAAGTTATAAACTCTCCCCATCCTATTATGACTTAAGCAGATACTATTTGAACTTTTTTGTATTCACTGTCAGGTAAATGTAAGGGTTGGGAGATGGTTTTTACAGTATTTTTCATTTTTGTACAAGTTTAATTCATTTTTGGTTAAAATATTTTTGTCCTGTGTTTTTTTGTTTTATTATAAAGGATTTAGATTAATCTACTAGGTTTTTAATATTGGTCTATGCATGTATCTATTCGATATGTAAAGATTTTAATGTATGGAGGCTTATTTTACACTATCAAGGCAACGATTTTTACCTTCATTGATTTTTCTTAGACTTAAAATATAATCAACATATCAGATGTGGATGAGAACAAGGAGACCCTTAAATTCACAATTCATCCAGCTATTTATTAGCTTATGGATTCAAGATGGCATGACTCAAATAATGAAGATATGGGTTGGGCTTTTGTGTAAAAAACATTAAATGAAAGGTGGAAAGGCATTCGATTATGCAGATTAAACAGTCAGTCTGAAGAATAGATTAAAAAAAGTAGTAGTATGACTCATATAATTATAAAAATGACAATAATTAATAGAATATTAATTATGTTTCACTTTACACTGCTATTTCAATTTAACAAGTTTAGTTGAAATATGATTAATAAATCAAATGCATTTGCACTTATTATAACATTAATTATTATTTAGGAATAATGAAATATTTTAGATAAAGTTTAGAATTGAGTATGAAAACAAATGCATATTATTTGAAGTGATCATTTTTCAGTAATATTAAACAAAAAATTAGGAAAATAAGCACTATGGCTGTGCATTGCCATACACTTTCAAGTGTAGCTTTCTTATGAATAATGGTCATTAAAGAGGGTTATGATCTAAAAAGGCAACATTTCCATTTGAGGCATTTACGGTTTGAAGGAATTAATTTTTTTACGAGGGTGATTGTTTGGGGTAGAAAGTTTTACAGTTATCGTACTTTTAATATGTATATAATTAAAGTGTTTACTTTGTGGGTTTTGTCAAAACTTAACCAACAAATTTGTTTAAATTCCCTTTACATCTTTGTTGAAGAAGATAAACATAAAATTATAAATATAAAATTTAAATAAAAAAAAAGTAAGAAAAGAAAATTTTTTTATTACTTTATTTTGTTTATTCTACTCGATATTGTAGGAGTGAAGTCATTATAGACGGAGTGAAAAGCAGTGATCATATCTTTTTTCTAGTTTGTATTACTATTAAATAAGTATACATTAGCCAAAATTTTAAATAAAATTAAACAATTAGAACAAAACCGAAGAATAGTTTAGAAGTAATGAGTATTAGAGTTATTAAATAATTTCAATATAACAATTTTGAGTAGAAATAATGATAAATAAAATTTAGATGGCTAAAATCAAATACATATATCAGTTTTTACACCATAAATTTATTTTAGAAATAAAATTTTATTAAAAATTAGATGATATGAAAAAATACATATTATTGAGAGTCAACAATTCTGTAAATTTAAAAAATAAAAAAATAGGAAACAACACATCAATGAGATACTTAAATAGTGTCTTTATGTAGCTTTCTTGATGAATATGGCTTATATAAGGGTAATTAGAATTAAAAAGGCATTTCATATGAAAAAGGCAATGGCATCTTCACATAATAGAAGGAAAATTTATTTTTTATACGGGCTTTTTGGATAAAAATATTTTAACAAGTTTACGTTTTTTAATATAGTGTAGAACATAGTATAGAGTTTGCATGTTCATAGTCAAATGGTCTTTTTTCCTTCTACACAGACAGAAACATGTGTACATTTGATGTCATCAACATCAAGCTGTCTATTGCAAGTCTTTTTAAAAATAAATAAAATAAAATTGTACATCAAATTATAATTAGATAGTGGCTTAACAATTGTGTCAATCAAATGTAATCAGAGATTCGTCATGGCACACTTATTTCATTCAATTCATCATCATCATCGAAATTGGGATTTGGATCTATTGGTGCAGCATAGGATATATCGTCTTTGTTTGTCATTAAATTTCCTATCTACAATTAAAAGAATGAACTTTTTAAAGCAGTGTAAAATAAGTAAGTAGCGTTTGAAGTAAAGCCATGATGGGATTTGGTGAGGGAGGTGTGAGAGCTAAGGAGAAGATTAACATGGGTTTTCTGAAAGAAGTTGATGTATTTTTTTCAATATACTATTGTTAGAAATCTACACCAAAATCTCTAAACTACCATACATTTTAAATTTTTTTAAAGTATAGATCATTTTCTAAAAGACAAGTTTAGTGTTATCGTAATCATCTTTTGAAAAGATGAGGTTGATATAAGAAATTTTAGGGTAAATAGAGAACTATGTTTTGATTTAAAAAGTTGATTTATTTTTGAAATATAAGTTAGTTTAGTGCAAAAATAAATAAGTATAAAGTTTCGTATTTTTATTTATTTTATTTTTTAAAATAAATTATTAAAATTCCCCCATTGTACAGAGTTTGAAAAGTAACAGCTATTCTATGGAACTGATGAGAATGTTTTACAGTTTGAAATTTAAAGGGCATCAATGTCCATAAGTGGGAATGTGATGGCAAGAAGTTTGGTTGTATTTTTTTTTTTATGACTAATATGGGATATTTTATAAATATTTATATTTTTAATTAATATAAAATAAATATAGAGGATAATCATGAAGATAAATATTAGTAATTTAACGTTGATAAATGTGTTTATTTGATGATTTAAAATTAATTTAAAGTTAATTTTATCAAATAATCTTAATGCTTGTTACTTAAAATAAAAAAAATAAGTAATTAGTTTTAAGTTAAAAACTTAATAATAATATAACTTAAAGTCAAATTAAATCATTAAATAATAAATAATCAAACACTCTACTGTCATTAGAATTAGAAAATTTGTAAAATATTATCAAACTTAATTTTTTTTCGTTTTCAATCATATTGTATATCATTAGTATGATAAGAAAATATGCAATAAGTTATCAACCTTAATTTTTTTATTTTTATCTACAATCATGTTTGATTGGTCGATCATTATGTGGATAATTATTTTACTCTATAATTTTAAATTTTTACACATAAATTTTGTAATTTAAATTAAAAATAAAATTAATATCATATACATTATTCTTAACCTTATAAACGTATTTTAAAGTGGTTTCAAGTCCAATGTGAACAATATTTACACAATTGTCTAGGGGTTATTACAAAATGGTATCATAACCAAATCCCCAATTTCGATGTGAGGATTTGTTTGGCCTCATAATCCATGGGAAGCCTAAAACATCTTAAACCTGTTGAATTTATAGTGGATAATATTTACATAGTTAAGTATGAACTGTTACATGATACATCTTATATTTTTTGTCATGCATATTTTTAGAAAATATTAAAATTTTATACTTTTACCAAAATAAATAAAAAATAAAAAAACATTTTTCATATTTCCATTTTCTAAAAATTATATAAAAGTTTGTCTGATAATATTTTAAAAAATAGTTCCCCTCGTCCATGTTTGATCTAATAGTTCCGGTTTTCATTACAGCGTATCGGTAATAACACTCGTCTTTTCACAATATTTTCGACTTCAATTTCTCAAAATGTTAAAAGAAGTTATTGCCAATTTTGTGAATTTCATGTGAAAAGGAGTTTGGAATAGAATTGTACTGCCAAGATGGAAAAACTTAGTCGCTGAATCTTATGTTAGCATTGAAATTATTGATACGACAATTGGGGAGAATTTGAATATCTAGGCGTAGAATATTTTCTTTGATTATGCAATATATACATATATGCATGCAATTCTAAACAGGTTTTGGAATTGTTGGGAACCAATGCAGTAATCTTAATTTTTCATCAATGAGTGAGCGGCAAAGGCTCGCGAAGCTGTTGAGGAACTGTTCCAAGAATGGGTTATTTGATCAAGGATTGCAAGTTCATGCAGCTGTAGTGAATATGGGATTTGGGTTTGATTTGATAATGAACAATGATCTCATAGATATGTACGGAAAATGTAGCAGGGTTGACTTGGCCTGCTCTGTGTTTGATAGAATGCTTGAGAGAAATGTGGTGTCTTGGACTGCTCTCATGTGTGGCTATTTACAGGAGGGTAATGCCAAAGGATCATTGGCTCTCTTGTGCGAAATGGGATATTCGGGTGTTAAGCCAAATGAATTCACTTTCTCCACCAGTCTTAAAGCTTGTGGAGCTTTGGGTATCGTGGAGAATGGAATGCAGATTCATGGAATGTGTGTTAAAAGTGGGTTTGAATGGGTTTCTGTGGTGGGCAATGCTACCATTGACATGTACTCAAAATGTGGGAGAATTGGTATGGCGGAGCAGGTGTTCAAGAAGATGCCTTTTAGGAATCTTGTAAGTTGGAATGCAATGATTGCGGGACATACCCATGAAGGAAATGGCAGGAAATCTCTAGTTTTATTCCAGAGAATGCAAGGACAGGGGGAAGTCCCGATGAATTCCATTTACAAGCACTTTAAAGGCTTGTTGGGTGCTCTTTGGAGCATCCGCGAGGAACCCAAATTTCATGCTTCTTGAGATAAACAAGGGGGCTTTCCAATTCCATTCGTAATATTAATTGCAGGTGCAGATTGTTTGATATTGTGATGCAAAAATGTGGGTACTTATTTGAAGCACAAAAAGGTTTTGATCAAAATTGAACAGAAAAATGTAATATCGTGGTCCTGTCTCTAATCAAGGTTTTGCTCAAGAGGGAAACCTACTAGAGGCCATGGACTTGTTTTAGACAACTAAGGGAAGTGTCTCTAACAGGTGGAAAATTGGAATTTGTGTCTCTCATCATCGAATGGTGGTCTTTGCTGATCTTCTCTGGTAGGCAAGGGAAGCAATGCATTGCTTACCCCTTAAAGTGCCATCTGGTTTGGACACTTTTCAGTAGCTAATTCGAATCAGTTGATATTACCTCAAGTGTGGTAACAAAGAAGCAGAAAGGCTTTCAAGTGAAATGCAGGTGAGAAATGTAGTTTCTTGGACAGCTTATGACAACTAGGGTATGGAAGCAAGGTCTTGGAGGAAAAGACCATTCCACTCTTCAACAGAATGCATTAGATGGCAAATGAACCGGATGAGGTGGCTTACCCTTGGCACTGGCTCTCAGCCTGTAGCCATTCACGACTAATAAGGAAGTCAAGAATACTTCTCAAGATTGGTGTACACCATCAAATGAAACCTAAACATTGAGCATTATGCTTGCATGGTTGATTATCTCTGTGGCCAGTGCTGGCCGGCTAAAAGAAGCAAAGAATCTAATAAGAGAAATGAAGCTATAAACCAAATGAGGTAATATGGCAGACTGCTCAGTGCTTTGTAGAGTACATGGAACTTGGAAATAGGAGAGAAGTAGGAGAGATTCTATGTTAGGATGGGAACACTGATAATCCGTTCAATTAGTTTAATATGTCCAATATTTATGCTGAGGCCGGCTTATTCTGGATAAGAAGTGTGAAAAGAGTGAGAAATTGGTTTAAGGCAAAAGGGTTGAAGAAAGAAGCAGGACAAGAGTTGGGTTGAAGATTAACTAAGGCAGATCCATTTTTCTATGGTGGACGATGAACACACCATTAACAGAAAAAATTCATGAGATGTTAAAGGAAATGGAAAGAGGGTGAAAGAAGAGAACGGGTTGCTTATGTTGGTTTGCCATTGCATGATGTGGAAGAGGAGTCAAAGGAGGAAAACTTGAGAGTTCACCAGTGAGAAAGTTGGCATTTGGTTTGGCATTGGTTTGCGATGGCATGGAAAAGGAAACGGAGAGTTTTCGGGTTTTCAAGAACTTGAAGAGTTTGTGGGGAATTTGGTCATTAGTTTCATGGCAAGGGTTTATCAAAAATTTGAATAGAAGGTGTTTTGTGTGAGAGATGCTAATTAATTTCACAAGTTTTGAGGATGGATTATGTTCTCTGTGGATTAATTGGATGATACTGCCTTGAGCACCAAACAGTCAATCACCTGCTTGTAAGTTATCATTTTTTAAATTAACATGAAACCCTTCTTCAATAAACAAATTTTGAGTTTGGTTCGAATGCAATGCATAGCTGACAATTCTTCCCAGATCACAACGCATAACCCTGACACTTTCATTTAATTACAAAATGGGAAAGGGATGAATTTGTCAGAAAATGGGGATTTCACACCCATGATGTTGTTACCATTTGGTCATAAACAGTGATTGCCTGAATATGTAAAATGCACTAATATTTATAAGTTCCAACCATAGTATTGTACAGAAATACATTTGGATCACCAAAACGCCTTCAAGAAAAGCAGACCCCAAGTTCTCCAGTTTGCCATACATCTGTCCAACTCTTTTGTCCCCAAAATTTGCTTGTATGATAGAGAAAACCCGATTGATGCAGGCAAGTAATTTTCCTTTGATTCTATTTACGACAATTAACAGACATTGATGGAATTAACTTGAATAAAGAGACATGAAATAATGAAGCAGACATAGTGAAAGCTGTGTGACCCTTTAAATGGAAGATAGTTGGTAATCATGTTGGAGAAGACCACTTGAGCTGGATGACATTTTTAGCTCACTTAATCCACTTGTTATCATTGACTAATTTTGCCTTATAAATAACACAGGTATCAATTATCTTTCTTTTAATAGCATTTTTACTTGTCTGGAATTTTCTTTTGAATTTTCATGTTCTAGAAATGATTTCTCTAACGTACAATTTTGGTCACCATATTTCTTATACTTGTTTTGCAAATGTCTTTGCTGCTTACATTTTTTTTTTTTATTCACTTTGCAAGTTGTCCAGATTAGTGCAATTGTCAGGGTTACCTAAAAATTTATTCGAGGCAGTTTTGTTGTAAATACTAACAAGTCTAGACCAGTGGTGCAGCTGCAAAGCATGTCTTTCCTATAAATCTCTCGTTTTCCCAGAAACAAAACAGAGCTCAAAACACAGCCGTGGTGGGCACAAGGCACAGGGAGCCCAAAACAAAAGATGGGGACACTTCTTTCCATTGTAAGTGGGTTTGCCATAAAGTCTAGCATATCATAGCTTGAAGGCAGGATGTCAAAACAATGCAAAAAGTAAAATGATATTGAATAGGACAGTGACGCTATTCTTTCTGAGTGAACTCTTTGAATACGTCACTGTATCTATGTGTTAAAGAAGCAATTTAGAAAATTGATGCAGATAGAATATTGTTTCCAAGATAAGATTACAACACACACTACCCCCATTACAGCTTAGCCTAAATACGGTTTCCTGTCCCTCTATGGCACAGGGTTTTGCAATCTGGATAAGATTTAGATAACACATTTAGGAAAGAATAGTTTTTTCCTCAGGTCTTTGGTTAGTCTGATTTTTCATGTGAGGATCCCAAACACTAATTGTGTTCCTGTTTCATCAGTCACCACACTTCAACTATTCTTTTTCCTGACTCTGCCAACTAATTTTTACCATGTTTAACAACATTTCTACATTTGTTGGACCAGCCTTAGATTATGTTAAGAATGGTAGGCAATATATACACATCATATGTATTTTAACCTGTCCCTTAGTATATTAAGGTAGCCAACTTAAAGAAAAAAAAAAAACAAGTAGATTTTGAGAGTCACAATCTTCTATTCGGTGATTTTTAGTCCCGAGTCACAGTTTAAGCAGGATCATGTTTAATATGCCATTATTATTGTCAATCTAGATACAAAAAATACCCAATATTTAATCAAACTAGACTTTCATGAGTGAGCTGTTGTAGTGTCATTGTAACTCCTTGTGCTTGGGCCATGTAAAGAGAGGTTGTTGCTTATGCAATGTCCTTTCTCTTTGAAGACAGTAGGGAATGGTAAAGTGCAGCTTAAGAGCGAACTTCATATTCTTGTTGAATTGCAGATCAGCTTGTGTGGACAGACATTATTGAATTGCCCTCTGAAACAAACCTTTTTTCAGACACACTTTCCCGAAACCGATACAGAGAAAGGACAAAAAGTAGGAGGAAGAAGGCCGTATGCCACGCCAAGTTCAATTATTCGGTGTAGACCTTGCTATCCAAATGGGACCTTGCTTGGAACTTACAGAGGCAGAACACAGGACAAAACCCAATAGAGTATCATATCATCTTCTTTTGTATATCCAGCTCCTTTTTGGTTTCCTTGTTCTTTTTAAGGCAGTGTTTGGGCTGTAGAAATGCAATCAATTAAATGAACACTTGTGTCCCTTTTTCCCCTACTTTATTTTTTCGCATCCTTTTTCTCTCTTGATTTTCATGGGCATTTTATTTAACTTCATAAGTCTAAAATTTGTTGTATAGTAACAAGTTTAAGGTACATTTATTTTTTATTTTTTAAATATCTGAATATAAATAGCTCTAGATTATGCTCTAAATGACTAAATGTAATTAGAGAGATGGACTATTTCAAACTTCACCCTCTTAATGAGGTGTATCATACTGGGGATGTTTGGTAGCCATGTGTCATATTTCTGACAATCAAATTATGATAGGAGAGTCTCTTTCCTTTTTATTTTGGGGAGTAGGTGGGTTGGATCACCTAAGAATTGCAGAGACTTGACCCCCACATACCATTTCTTTTTAGTATATGGTTTCACAATTATTAAATCTAATACACCAAAGAAAAGTAATGAAACTACCCACCAACATCATTTAACAAAAGATGAACATGGATTTAAATATTGCTACAAAGAAATAGGGCTTTGTCCATATCTAGGGTTGGTACACAAACCACACAGAGAATCTCTTTTCAGCCAAAGACTTGTGTTTTTTTTTTTTCTTTTTTTCAAGAATATTTATAAGCTATTCAATATAGAATATTCCTATTGATTTAAAGAAGAATATAGGTTTTTTAGTCTTCAATTATTTGATATATTGTAAGCTTAAATTCTTCTCTTGAAGAATCATGAAGCTTTTGAGGGATGTCACAGTGATTGGTGCCATTGAAATGGTTTCATTCACAGTTTGGAAATTATTTAATGTTTTTGGATAGGACAAGTTGCCAATGTAGGGTTCCATCCATAGATTGTAATGGATGGTAGCCAATATTAATGCCTACATTGTTGTCGGCATTAGTTTTGGAAGCATTAATTTTTTATTTTATTAAAACAGTTAAAGAAAAATATTTCAAAAGTGATACAAAGGAGGACGTTAAAAAAGGAAAGTTTACGTAAGCTTGGTTATGTTTTTTAAAACAATTTTAAAAAAACAATTTTAGATAATAAGTTTTAAAAGATGTTCTTTAATGTTTTAAAAAACAAAGTTTGTATAAGAATTTTAAATTGTTTTAATTTATTTTTAAATATATTTTTAAAATAATAAATTTCATATTTATTATTTTATTTTTAATCATTTTACATATTTCTATAAATATTTTTTAAAATAATCATAAAAAATAAATGAAAATAATTAAAAGATATTTTCCCAAAACATTATATTTATGTTTTTAATAACAAAAAACAGTTTTTGGTTATCAAACTTATTTTTTTATTTTTTGTTTTAAAAAATAAAAAAACTATTTTTGAAAGCAATTATCAAGCTTTATTTAAAAAAAAAATTGATTTTATAAAATAAAATAAAAGATAGTAGGATGTATTGGAATCAACATGTTTGAAAACTAGACTTTTTTTCTTTTTTGAACTTCTTCGTTCTTAATCCATTCATGTCAACTTCATCTTCGAACTTTTGAAATAGTCTTAGAGTTTAGTGGTTCATGCCACTTTATTATTATAAAATGAGTAAATTTAGGTCAAATCTTACTCTATTACAATTTAGTTGACAATTAAACTATAAATAATAAAAGTAAGGCTATAAAATAATATACTGAAAATGATAGAACATTAAACAAATTTGCCACTCTAATTTCTAGGTCCCTTAATTTTTCAATCCATCCAGTAATATTTTTATTTTTTCATTTTTAGAGAAAACTAAATTATCGATTTATTAATCTATTAAAAACTCCTAATCTTCATAGTTGAAAATAAGAGTGCAACTTGGATGGGTTCATCAAACTCAATCAGGTATTTAGGTGGACTTGAGTTATCATTTTCAATACTCGAATTAAACTTCAGTGAAGTTTTTTCAACCTAAGCTCAATTTAGATTGAGTTTAGGATAAGTTTTAGACAACTCAAGTCTAACCCGAATTTATAATGCATATTATCCTATATAATAATATTTATTTTCTTTTTCAATTTTTAAGATAAAATATCAAATTATATTATATCATATATTTTTCATTTTTCTTTTAAAAAATATGTAAATTTATGTTTTTTTTTTGTTATCTTAAAATTTTGTTTTCTTTACTATTTAAAATTTCATATAAACACATTAAAAATGTTTTAAAAAAATATTGTAAATGAATTTTAAATTATACAATCCCATTAATTTGAAGTGAACCTAATCAACCCGAGTTTAACTCGATTGATTTTAGTAACGATTCTTGGTGAAAAATTAGAGAAAAAAACGAAAAAAAAAAAAAACACACACACACACAAATTTAATATGGTTGTAGATTGCCTACGCTTATGGAAACAGAGAGGAAGACTTTCACTATATGTCAAATTAAGGTTACATAAAAATGTATTTATACTAACCATTAGGTAATAAAATTTCAAAAATACCCCAGAATCATACCGCGGGCCGTTGCCCCCACACCCCTCCACCCTACTGTTTGTCCTTAATAATAAAAATACAAGTTTGAATGGTAAATGTCATCGTTTCACTCCAACATTTGCCCTATTTTCTCTTGAATGTATTTCCCTCAATATAAGTCATATACCACAATAAGTATTGATTCGAGTCTAATCCAACCAACTTAAGTCCAACTTGAATAAACCAAATTCGAGTTTAAAAAAAATGATGTTGAGCTAGACTTAGTTTGAGTAGGTTGAGTTAGAAGTCAAGTTCAATTGAGATTAGTTTGACTGTTTTTTAATTCAAATTGAACTTGATTTGTCATCAAACTTAATCAATCTTGACCAAAAAATCATAATCCTAGTTTGAAAATATAACAAAAAAAAAAAAATTAAAACCATTGGACATGTGTACAAACAATGATAAAAATATTAAGAATAAAATCAAATATAATATAGATCTAGATTAAAAAAAGAAAAATTGAATACAAATGAATATATCAGATATAAAATAATTGACCATAAAACAATAAGGCCGTAATGCATGGTGGTGCAACTTGATGATTGCAACTTTCCTGAGTTACTTCTTGATTGATCAGAATACCCACTAATTTTATTTATCCATATTTATGTTTTTGTTTTTATTTTTTATTTAATATTTTTCAGTACTTTCGCCAATTTTGTCCATTATTATGTTTTATTTCTTTTATTTTTTAACTTTTTAAATTTTCGT